>CAUJRU010000856.1:0-283250 GCA_963277665.1 Viscum album | reverse complement strand
TGATCCAAGAGTGTTGAGGGTGGTTTTCTAAGGGGAGTGAGATTACACAATTTTTATTTGTAATTTTTTCATGGTGGTATCTTGATTCTTCTCCCATTGGTATCTTGTATAGGGATAATATTTTCCTCATTGGAATGGTTTTTGTTGGAAGGATAGTTTAAAAACTTACCAAAAAGGTTCTATTTTCTATTTTTGGTTCCCATCTCCAAAATAAGTATTAGAATACTCCCTATATCCTTAATTGTTTTATGGTTTTTTGTGGAACTTCCTCTAGTACATGTCATCGCCACTTTTAGATCCTTGAACTTGATTTCATCCATTGATGTATTGGTCTTACAAGAAACTAAGAAGGTAGAACCTTGTAGATGTGGGAGATGTTTTTTCTTGTAACTTATTCAATTCTAAATTTTTCACAAGAGAGGTTAGTTCTTTAAATTTATTTTCAAGTCAAGGGGAGTTAGAACTTTCTACCTCATATAATTTTATTGTTTTAAATCTTTTACCAAATTTTTGACAGTTTATATGATCCAATTAGAAAAATATCTAACACCAGTGGGAGATATTTCTTTTAATTACCCTTTTGAAGAACAATATAATAGATTTAGTTCATTTTCCATAAACCCTAGGTCAAATAATGCCAATAAGTGTTGATATTTTAAAGGATGATGTGGGAAGGAGGTTTACAATTTCTTGAATCTCTCTAAGAACTCATAGAGATTTTCTCCACTTAGTTGTTGTATCCCATAGATTTTATTCTTTATCTAAGTTCTACTTGATATAGGGAAGTATGATAGGCCCATAGGGTGTCGTTATTTCCAAAGGGGTCTATGCAAAAACAAAATTTATAAAAACTCAAATAGGCAACTTAATTTTTTAAAATGATTATCAGCATCAGGTCAAGATTGATCCATGGGGTCAGTGAAATTAGTTTGATTATGTTTTCAAAGTTTTTAATTTTATTAATTTGTTGAAATATGTGAGAAAAGATGGGTTGTGGTTGATTTTTTGAGATCATAAGACAAAAGAAATGAAGTTTTTTTGGTTTGTGATCAGATTTGAAAATCATTCTATGTTTTTTTAATTTCAGGGTTTAAGTGTAATTGGATTTAAGAAAATATGTTGATTAATTCATGATTGGTGTCGAATTCAAGAATAGGATTATCCAATGGTCATGGTATCTCCTCCTTAAATTGGAAATATCCTATTTCCATTTTTCCAATAATTTAGGGTTGCATCAAATAAGGTTTGTCTAGATACTATATTTAAACTTAATTTCTCTTAAAGTTAACAATGGATATTCCTACTTTAGGGTTGTTAGTCGTGAAATTTTAATGTTCTTTTTTATTCAAATATCAATAGTCATGATAAAAGAAAAATAATGAGATTGGAAAGTAATTAAATAATTACAACAAACTAAATACATGAATAAAAAGAATTAAATCCAAAAACACCTTCCCCCTTCTATTAATTTACCCTATCACAAGCTGGGTTTACCCCCTCATCCTAGTAATGAGAGAATAAGAGGGAAGGAGAAAATAAAAATAAAGCATAATGGAAAGGAAGAAAAACTCAGAGAAGGACCTATAGCTTCTCGCTCCAAGATTCTATCTCCAGATCTGAACTCCTCTAATTAGATCAGTATATCCCTCCTATTATAGGCTCTATATATTCTTCGATGTTAATGAATATCATAAATATTTGGTCCATAGGCTACCTAGGAAGGTCCCATGTCATAGATTTGGTGAAAAATCAATGATACACCTAATAATTACTTTGAAATATTGTCTCATGAATTTAAACAACACGTAATGTGGTTACATTACATGTAATATTTGAATTTCTAGGAAACTTGAATTTTGGAGTATATCTTACAAAAACATATCCTGAAAAAAAAAACTCACATTGTGTAATGTGTTTACATGACATGTAATTATTCTTCACTTCATGTAATCTTGTCATGAATTTCCCTAAGAGGTTTCTTATTTAGATGAAGTCACGATGTGTAAATGAATTACACAGTGTGTAATTGTTGTGCTCCGGTCTTCCAACATCGTTGTATCCTCAAAAATATAGTGCCACACCACTTCGCTTCACTCACGGTGTGAAGTGTATTTTTTCTCAAATATTTTCCTCTTTTCATTATTTTTCTAAATATTTATCGTATCCTTCCATAACACATAAAAAAATTTAAATCACTCACAATGTTAAAAGAATAATCACAAATCAATGCATTAAAATTCCATAAAATATATGCATGAAATACACTTATCAAAGTACTAAAGGAGGAATTCCTCTTATAGCCCAATGCATGTTGTAACTTTCCTAGGATAGAGGTTGTAGATCCATTCCTCGACTACTCCTTCAAGAGAGAATTGGAATGCCTTCTAGATGACTTGATCTTATAATACTCCTATAGGATTGAAACTATTGTAAATATTATAAAATTCTATTAGATTCTGGTTAGGGTACTCTCCTTCCAAGCCATGAAACTTTGGAATGAGTTGGATCACACCAATTATCAATTAAAATTATGGTTTATTAATAGGTACTTGAAGATGATTCTCATTTTTAAAATAAGTTTCATAAAGTTTTCTCAACGTCCAATTCAATTTTTCCAAGTTGTTTTCTATGTTTTCACTCCCTAAAGTCACTCTAGTGGAAGAAGAATTTTAGTATGGTGAACTTTTCAATGGAATTGTAACAAATTCCCTCCCCTATATTTCTATCATTTTATGGATCTTAGTCTTTTTATAACATATCGTTCAACCTATGGATCAAAATAAATGATTTGAGATGAACTTGATCTGGTGATTTGTTGAACTCATTTTAAAATAGAATTTAAACAAAAATCTTGTATCCCTGGAAATATCTCTATGTCTAATGAACCCCTGTCATGGGGACCTTAGAAAATTAAACATGAATAAATGCCTTGATAGTGTACTTAGACTGTCTCTTGAAGAGTAAAATGTTAAGTGTGTGTTTTTATCTTATTTTTTAGGTTCCATGTATGAAAACAGTAATGGAATAAAACTTTTTTTCAATTTCACTATTAAAAAATAATGGTAAAAATGGATTGGTTCTTAAATTTATATTTTGAGATATTTTCATAACCTCATATCATCCCCTTACCTTACTTATAACATCAAAATTATATTTTAACTCTCTCATATTCTCTCTCTAACTGAGTGAAACTTCATTGATATTACCTTATCTTTGAAGTATCGACTTGAGTAAGGGGTACAATGATCTATGTAAACCCATATCTCACCTAGAATGGGGATTAGATATATCTGATCACCCTCCTATTTACCTATTACTCACCATCAAATGTAGTTTCATGAGTTAGAGTGGAATTTTTGGGCAATCTAGAAATAGACAGAATACAAATTTAAAATGAAAAGGAAGAAGGAAGTATAATAAAATCAAAACACATTCAAATAAATATTAATTGATCAATATAAGATAAAATCAATTATAACATTGAATTTATTTATAGTTAAGTAGGGAGAATCTTTTCAACTCAAACACTAATGGGTTAGTGTTCCATAATTGGTGAATTATATTGAAAAAAATGAAAGAAAAGAAGCAGAGAAGGAGATGTGGAAATAAATATGGTTTGATTATTATAGAAGAGGCATTGACTGTCAAGTTAATGGTTCTTCATTTATAGGTAAATTCACTCAGTTCTTCCATATTCCCTCTCCAGCCATGTGATTAGCGTGATATTCTTTTCCAAATAAGCCATAAATATAGAATTATTCCTCAAATTATGAAGCCAATTCCTTCTCTCTAGATTTATGTCACATGTATAACTCAATGGTTAGGATTTCTGAAATTCATCATACTTAAATGTTTTCTGTAAAAATATTACCCTCGTGATCAAACTTCATACTCCTTCATGAAGGATCGAAGAGAAATGATTTTCTACTCAGTGTATTTACTAGATGTAAAAGTTTTCTTGGGGCTAAGAGATGATGTAAGTACTAGTTAGGTATTTAAATTTTTAGTGAAATTGGAATGGTCCTATATACTGGCCTAATGTGTGGTTAGTCTTGATCTTGGGATTTCACTGTATTTGGTCCTCAAAATATCAGAAGTGGGCTTAAATGGTCTTGGACATCAGTTTTGTTCTCTTCCCGCTCAACGGGTTCATCTTCACCTGATCTTGGATTTTCCTCTAGTTTGAATATGCCTATATGTGACTCATTATCTTATTCTAACTCGAGTATATTCGATATTATTCATCTAACATTTTTATCAATTTTGTAGTTTCCCTCTTCCATGTCAAACTCAGTTTTTCATGTTTTGGTTTATGTTCTGATTCATTGGGAGTCTCGATCTTTTTCTCAAGTTCAGAGGGTGAAAGGTGTTGAATTTTGATATGTTTTCTTTGTCTGTTAATTTTATCATAGTTGATCCTTGGTTATTTTTTGAATATTTATAGAAACATGTATGTTTGACCTAAAAAGGCCTTGCACGTGATTGGCACATAGTTCGATAAACCATCTAGCCGAAACCAGTTAACTATACGGAAAGTATAAAACCTACTACAGGTTTGGGACACAAGTGTGTGGATTCTTAGGAGTGACCATGCAGTCACTCCTATGTTTCTCACATGATTTGGCACAAGGTATAATAAATTATGCGTCTTAACAATGCAAGTCTGCCCAGAACTAGAATTTTAAATTTTCCAACTTCCCCCCCTATGGATTTTTGGAAATAAATACACCTAAAACTCCCCCACCTAGTTCTTCCAAAATTGGAGATCCCTCAACCTTTCTTCCTAATCCATTTCCCCTCCTCTCATGGTGTAGATCTAAGAGAAGTTGACGGTTTAGTAAGTTTCCAAGGTAATTTCATTTGTCTTTTCCCCTCCCTCTTCTTCTTCCTCTCATTTTTTCTTGGTTTTTTATTTTTCTCTTGTCATGCTCGACCTAGGGATCTGTTTTCCCATTTTATGATGGGGTTTTTGTTTTCTAGGTATTTTCTTCATAGATCTAGGGTTTTGGAAACCACGGTGAGCAGTTTTGTGTGTTCGTTGGTATTTTGCCATGGATTTGAGGTAGGTTATCCCATGTACCTGACATTATAATTTATGATTAATATATTTTTTGTTTAATGTACCCTATTTACATTATTAATATTTATATACAAGTCTTGTATTATTTTTTGGGTGTGCAAAGTAGAATTAATGGTTTGTTTTATGGAAAATCGTGTTGTTTTGTTAAAATTGTGCACACCACAAGTTTGTTAAAATGATTTGTTAGCTTTAGCACATGTTTTCTGGTATTTTGAACATGTTTCAGTAGCTTGAATAAATTTTTTGCATTAAAATTGGTGTTTTATACCTTTTTGAGTGTTAAATGAAATTTTTTTGTTAAATTTTGTGTGCCATGTGTTCAATAAACTGCATGGTTGGCTTTTATGGGTTTTTTGTAATATAAATTGATTTTTTTTGGGATTTATAAATATTCTAGAACCATGTGAAATGTTATTTTGGATCCCTTAAATGGTTCCCAAAGTGTTTTTTGTCTTTATAAATTAATTGGTTTTTTTTAAATGTGATTTGGCATCAGCTACCATTGAATGGCATGTTTTGAATTTTTGTAAAAAAAAATTAAATGTGTTACCTGAATTTTTAAGGGGTATATGTAAATTCTTAGATGATAAAAATGGTTTGTTTTAACCTCTATATGAAAATTGGATTTTGTACCATTGATAAATGTTTGTTTTGGGAAATGCATAATGGATTGTTTTGTAACTTTGTGAAAATGGTAAAATTGATTATTAGGGAAAACCTCGTTTGGATGTTCTCATTCCTAGTATGTGTATATAATTGATGGGATTTCCTAATTGTGTAATCGTTGAAATAAATTATTAGAGTGCCTCGAGTTGGACTCTTTGTGTTCCTTTTTTTATATGGCATGAGATCGGTCCTTGGAGTGACTAGAGGTGATGCCTATTGTGAATTAATATTATATATGTGTTGTGATTGGATTCTCAACTCGCATTAGTTGTCTCACCCCCCATTAAATACATGAGACATGGGAACCTGGTGTATTGAGAGAATTTTATAATAATTTTTACGATACATGTAGGTTACGATATTGACCAGTGGCCTATAGTTGGTGGATATATTGGTTTTATTGCTATGGGATTTTCTCTCAGTCTGTCCGGAGAAAGGGTTTCCAAGAATATTAAGCGTTTTGATTTCATCGAGTGTGGAATGATACTATATATGGGGTATGAGTTATTAGTTTATGATATATTATTCTTGATATCTTAGGTTCACCTATGTTAATTAACTCTTGGTTTCTTGCAATAATGAATGTGATACTATTATAATTAGTTCCATTTCTCTTGTTCCGTTTTTACTGTAGTGTCTTATTGTGGAATATTTTCCTAGGAAATTGATGTGTTTATTTTATAAGGTTTATGAAAATTATTTTCAAGTAAAGTGTTTTACCCTTATTGTCCAAGATGAAAAATATAGACATCAATTTCCCCATGCAAATGGTAATGGGACGCTAATAAAATGAATCTGGTTTTGGAAATGAGTAAGGGAAATGAGTTGTGATTTTTTAAAGTAAAATGTGTAGAAAAAAATACTTTAATATATATTAGTTCAAACATGAAATTTATGTTTCTTTTATTTTAAATGAAGTGAATTGGGAATAGATTATTGGGCTATCCTACTGAGTTTTAATACTTACTCTTATAGTTTTTTTTGTTTTTATCCCTTGTGAAGGTTTCAGCTTGAGTTTGGCCACCTTGGGTGGTGAGTGATCATTGTGTTGGAGGGTGACTAGAGAGGTCGCATGGAGATAGCGTCATCTTCTTCTCTGGTTGGTTGTTTTTTTAGGTTTTGTAAATTTTAAGTTTGTGTTTAAAAGATATTAAGTTCATTTTTATTAAAATAATAGGTTGTTAGGTTCTTTTCACTGCATGTTACTATGTTTATTTTTGGGTGAAATAATTACCTCGTGTACTCTATTGATTCCTGGAACTATTTTCCACCTTGTGGGGATTGGGAATGCCCTTAGGGCCTTTCCACATATTGGATTGGGTGACTTATTCAGGGTCGACCTAGGTTGGTTCGTGAAAAAATGGCATCAGAGCCAGGTTGGATCTTAGAAGACCTTGATTTTCATAGTTACCTTTGTTAATTGGGGATGTCTTGGTAGATTTAGTAGGATTGTCAGTACTCGATAGGTTGGTTTGGGAACAGGGTCGCAAACCCTCGCTCGTTCTAATACTCAGGTTTCCATGGGATGTCTCGTTTTATTAATTTTTTTGGTCCTTAAGGATTTTTTTGGTGATTGGGATACAAAAAAGGAGTCGGGATAGTGTTTTCCATGAGGTCGTAGGGCTTAGAACTCCTTGTGGATTTGGGGACATTGTCATAGAAGGATCTTTGTGTTGTTGGTGTGTTTAGTATATGGTAGATAACTATATTGTAATGGCCCAAAGCTTGACGTACATAGACATTACATTGCTTTTGCGGAATACTTAATACATAAAAAAACAGACACACAAGGACCGTAATAGTTTAGTGTCTTTGGAAACTCAAAATATAATCTTCTAATCATGGTGAAAGATCTTCAACATCTCCCATAAAGATATTCCTCTTTTTTTTCTTACCTAAAACCTTTATTTAAATCCTAGGGATAAGAAAACATATAAATGGTGAGCTCAAATGCTCAGTAAGGTAAATCATGGAGAAAATAAAACAAATCATATACATTTGAACTTAAAAAAACATGAACATAATGTTTAAACATCAAAATCTTGAGCAATGACATAAAACATGGTAGTACATAAGGCATAGATCATAATGGAACTTCAATCCTAATAAAATGGCATGGGAATAAAACATGTAATTGTGGAAACCATTAAGCACATGTTATGATTTCCATAGTAGCCAAGGCATTTCTGCCAAGACCATCTTAGTGGACAAAGTCCCTTACTGAACCGGGTTTACATGTCGTTCCAGCCCTGTATTACTGAACCGGATTTACTTTCTATTCCAGTCATGTATATCTCATGAGATATAAATCTTTACCCATTTCATTGGACGAGGATATAGGTCCCACCCATCTCATAATGAAATCATTCTTACTTGTGCCACAACATGAACATTAATAATTCATTATTACCCAAAGTATAAAATGGGTTTCATAAACATCATCCCATCATAACATAATCCATACAAAAAATGGATATAATTTCATCATAAGAAAAGTGAATCCATTTAAATCATAGATAAATTATACTTGAAAAATACACATATTAAATACTTCCATCTTATATGTAAAATTGTTTTGATAAAACACTTGAAATGAATTCTTGAGGAAAATACCCTTTATTCTTCATAATCATTTTCTTTTCACAAAATTCCATGAAATTTTAAAGGAAAGGGACTTTATTGAAAATAGTCATGAAATCTTGTAGAGTAAGCTTCATGAAAATAAGGCCTTATAAAAGCGTAAAAATCCATTCATTCCGTATAAGTTAAAAAAATTCTCCTCGTACTTTTTTCGGAAAAGTGAAAAAGTACCTCGTATGGTAAACAAAAGAAATATTCCTTTCATACGATACGGTAAAAGTAAAAAAAGGTAAAAATTTCTTTAAACATATAGGGAATAAAATTAAACTTTTTATGAAAACATTCTGATAACATATGGACATGGATAATAAATATAACCCCAATAAATACTTACGAATAAACAATCTCGGATAAGAATGAGATTGGAATAATTATCCCTTACCTTTGGTCTGATATGCTTCATACGTATCCGAACCTCCTGTATAATGATTTAAATAATTTCATTGAATTATTAAAGAATCAACTTCATTGTTATGATATCATATATGGTTTACTTATGACTTTATATTACCCTTTCTATTGTAAATTCATGTTAAAGTAGCATTTTGGGTAAAATTGTTTCATTTGTCATCTGTGTTTTGACATGTAATTATTAATATGATTACTTAGATCATGATTACTTTTCCATAATATAAAAAGTTATTTATATATAATATATATTCAGAATATACATATATATAATAGATCGATAAATGGAAATAAATACACTGTTCATGGAGACAGTAGGTCGTACGTACGCATGAACGCTGTTTTCATTTCCTTATTGAATTGAATGGAATTAAGTAGATGAAAAACATATATATATACATAAATATAGTAGAATTATTATTTCATATATTTCATGATTACTTATATATATATACTTTATAATCATTATTTAATTGTTAACATGGAAAATGAATCTCATCGCGTCGTGGAGACGGTAATCCGTACATATGCACGAGCGATGATATCGTTCCCATATTTATTGAATGGAATTGGACCGAATGATATAATATAGTAGAATAAGTATGATGTTATAATAATAATATGTAGTTATTATTTACACCATTATACCCATCCAAGTAAGGTGGTGGTGGAAAAACAGATTACACCACGGCGTGGAGACGGTATTCCGTACGTACGCACGTGCGGTGATTTCATTTTCCTTAGTATGGATAGAAGGTGAAATAGTGTTTTTTTCATATTTATAATAACATATAATTATAATATGAATACTGATGTTATTACTTCATAATGAAACCACTAAATAAGAGGAAGTATAAGAAGAAGGAAACTTGAATGAATCGGTAGAAGGTATTACCTCTTTCTCGAGGTGCCTCCTTTGAACTTCCTATTAGGGCACTAGAGTTGGTATTTTGAGAAGAAAAGTACCTATATAAGTTTTCTAGGGAAGTGGGGAAGTGAAATGGGCAGATTTTGGCCGATATTCAAGGCTCAAAATGGTGTGAGGAGGAGAGGGAGGAGGTTCGCTTTTATAAGGGAGGAGAGGGGCACCTTTGGAATTATAAGAAATATTAATTTATAATAAATTCCAAACCCACCTAAAAACCTCCAAAATGCCTCAAATCCAAATATTAAATGAGATAGGGTTGTAATATCATCAACCAATAAAATTTAGAAATGTTGGGAATTTATTTTAAACATTATCAACATGATTTATCCTTATATAATCTATTTTATTTTATTTGTGTTAATAATATTTTAAATTTTAAATCATTATAAATAATTAATTGTGTGTTGTGAATTGTCCATAATTGTATAATTTATTACATTTTATACCATATAAATCTTAATTTATAATTTTTAAATGTTTTTGTGAATTTTAAACGATTTTATAATATATAAGTTTTATAAAAGAACAATAGTGTCAATTTTGCCACAATTCATTTATTTGAATTTAAATAAAATATGCACAGAAGATATGTTCGAAATAAAAGATTTAATAGATTCATACCATGTCATAGGTATATAGAAAATTATTAGAGAATATTAAATAGTTCATATAATATTTCTTTTAATACTTTTAAAATGGTTTATTTGATATTTCTCTTAATAAAACAATTACAACATCATTTTTGAATAATAACATAATATACTTATTAGTTGTTTAAAAATTAAAAATCAACTAGTATGATTAAGATAAATATAATACATTTCATAATAATATTTTTAATCTAATTTATCATCTTAAAATCACAACATTTAAATTGTTATATTTATTAAATTATGAAGGTGACATCTTTGACATCCTTTAAAATAAAATAATATAAATGTCTTAATCTGTTTTATAAGGCTCCAAATGGTCCTAAAATCGACCCTTGGTTGATTAGGGTATATATATAATCGACCATTAATGTTTGTTCATGTTTTTGGTCCTTTTCATAGGTATTGTTAATTTAATAAAAACTATATTATTGATTTTTTTCTAAATAAAAAATTTCTGCATCACTATTGTGTCACCATTAATGATAATTATTTAATCCCTAAAAATTCTAAATAAATTTACATGATGTAGATAATTTTATTATTTTTATGGATACTATTCATGTTCTATGTTTCATGAAGTTTATCAATAAATTAAAATTATTATACTTATAAGATTTTAGAGAGTGACATGTTGTCACTTTCTTTAGTTTTAATAATAATTAAATTATTTTCATGGTAAAAAGTCTATTAAATGAATCTAGTCCGACCCTTAGGTGATATGGGTCGACCTTTAATCATATAATAGAATTTTGGCATGTGTTAGGGTAATTTTATAATCTTATTTTTACCCTTAATTACCCGATTTATCTTTAACTGCAGTAAATAAAAATTACCGTAGTTACTATTCAGAATATAAAAAAATATAAAAGTT
Source organism: Viscum album (assembly GCA_963277665.1). Lineage (NCBI taxonomy): Eukaryota > Viridiplantae > Streptophyta > Magnoliopsida > Santalales > Viscaceae > Viscum > Viscum album. The sequence goes on along the minus strand of CAUJRU010000856.1, from coordinate 272,004 downwards.
ACCTATTAACATAATTTGGACACACTTAATTCAAATATGGAATCCATTTTTCAAAATTCACAACACAGAAGTTGTAGTAATTAATTTAAAATTAATCTCGTTGTTAAGAAAACGGGTTTTAAAAGTTAAAACATTGCAAAAGATTGAAATGATTTTACCTATGAATTTAATGTAAAATCAATGCTAATGACATAAATTATATTAAATGGTAAAAATATGTTCTATTTATACTTTAAAATAATTCAATATTATAATTTAACCATATAAAAGTATTATGATTAAAAAAGTTGTGTTTAATTAAAATAGAATTTATTCATTAAAATATGAAAGTTATCAGAATAATATGAAAAATATATCCAAAGTAAATTTTTATATCCTGAATCCAAAGAAGAATTTTATTTAGTCAAATTGAACTTATAAACCTGTCAAAAACTAGATTTAAAGTGGGTGCTCCATCAAAAGGCAGTAAAACTGCAATTTTTGAAAAATACATATTTTACCCGAAAAATTTATTTTGTTCTCATATCATATTATATAAAATGTGTAAGATGAATTATAATGTTATAAATTAAAAAATTTAGATACTACTATTCATAACTTCTAGTTCATAATAATATTATAACAATATATCTCCGTTTAGTGAAACTTGATATTGCGTACAACACACGCTATCGAGGGAGGTCGCAATTGCGTGTAATGCAAGCCAAGTCAGGGTTGTATGTAGTGTAAGACTCCATTGTTGTTGAATATAACAAAATACAACCATATTTCATTTATTCATTGAATATATATATGTATATATATACACTCAATGTTGCGTAGAATAACAACTATCAAAAAAACTTGAAATTGTGTGTAACACGATCCAAGAATAGTGTTGCGTATACTGCAAGCATATACGGTGTTGCGTATAGCACAAGATAATCTTGGTGTAGAATACAACAGATGATATGAAAGAAATTAAAAATATTATATCTTATAAAATCTCGGGTTGTTACATTCTACCCCCCTTAAAATGAATTTCGCCCTCGAAATTCTTCGGGGTTATAAATCGTTTACTATTCATAGAAACCCACATCGTAAAAAAGAATACTAAAACTTAATTTTAAAAACTAAAGTATGAAACATAAAGATTAACCAAAGTAACTCATCACTGGATTTCTATATAGGATAACATAGGTGAAAATATGGATATGGAAGAAAAATCTAACCATCATGTTCTGATGGAGAGTGGTAGAGAACATGTCTATGAAAAAGACAACAATCAAAAAGCCATAAATTTGTGATGTTCTAAGGTACCATCTGATTCATCAGATATGAGGGCACTATGACAACATTTTTGGTTTTCAAGATCATTTCTCTAATGTTAAAAAATTTTCAAATCAAAAGAAATACTTACTTGATTTTGGTACAATCTCACCGTTGTTTGTGCCTTGAACAATTTCCACTTCATCTCTTAAAGAAATGAAGTATAACTTTTCATTCATGAAGTGTTAGCAGATCATGTGATAGAATGATGAGCCATTCCATCTATTTCAAACAAAAGGTTAGAAAAAGTTATCAAATATACATAAGTCCATCTATGGTGTGGTTAATCGTATATGATTCCAAAAATGGACTTATACTTCATCTATCATACCACATAATAAAAAAACTAGTTTCTACTAACAAGGGACTTCTTGTAGGCCAATGGTAAGCGATAAAGGCATGTCGTACTTCAGTTGTGGGTTCGATTCCCACAACCTTGTCCGCCGCGACGGTTTGTCGCCCATCCTGCAGGTTTTCCTTTTTCTAAAACTACATTATTATAACATTAAATAAATAATATCAAAAAAAGTTCTAGCCTTAAACAATACTAACTTATTTTTAACATAATCCATTCCAATATTTAGGCTTATCCAAAATACTTATGTACAAACTCATAGTATAAAGAAAACAACTACTAGAAATGTCATCTGCTGAGCATGTGAATACAATCATTTATCCCCCATATATCATAAGATATATCTTTTTGTTGGTCACATTACAAACATCTAAATCATGTATTCTCTTGAAACATGCATACCCATTGAACTTTAGTGAGAACATGAATGTTGTCAAAAGTTAACTCTTTCCACATACCAAAATCTGAAAATTTCTATATACTCAAACCATGATATCACTTGTCCTTATATCAGCCATGAGCTCATTAATACTATCAAATATCTCATTATCTCCTTATCCCTTCAGTATGTGCATATCATCTACTTTCCAAAAATATCTGAATAACCTTTCATGGTTACCGGTACCATTAAACATATAATTTAAAATACTTTAAGAAAAAGAATAGTTTAACAATCCTTAGATGTGTCTTTATTCCATAGTACCATTACCTATACAACATAACTCTTGATAAACATAAATCATTCCACTACTTTCTTAAACCATTGACCGAGCATGAAAAATTCATTCATCTCACATATCATTTGTAGCCTCTTCATCATCATCAACATAAATACTACCCATATGACCATGCTAATTCTGTTCATGAGACTTTACCTTAGGGAATTGGTTTGCATAATACCTGTACATTATACATTTAAAACATTTAATCGTTGTTGTTGTCGTAGCAATACCATTATCCTTGTTCATGGTGTTAACTGAACCTTTTCCTATACACTCACTAGCTTTGTGTCCTTATTTTCCACAACCAAAGAATCTTCCAGTTCCTTTGAAACATTCCCCTTGATGCCTCTTCCCACATGACTTACATGAGGGAAATTGAACATTATTTCCTCTATGATCATCATGAAACTCAATCTTTCTCTTATTAGCTGAGTCACGAATCTTACCAAAGATGAGATTATTAATCATATTATGAGATTACTGATTAGGCATAATAACGATGTTTCGCCTTCCAAATTCCATTTCATTTGGTAGCACATGAAGAATATCATTCCATTTTCCATAATATCCTCCATTATCGTGAATCCTCCTATTTCCAGCCATAATCTAAAACCCAAAAGAATAGTGTGAGAGGAAAAAATCATGCTAGGAAAACAGCATAATAAAGAGAGATTACCTTAAATATATAACATCTTAGGTTTAATTCTAACATGGTTTTTTTAATTATAGGACTATAACCTATACTTATACTTAACTTTAGGGACATCCCTATACATACCTTAGAAATATCACTAGGGATCTCACTAAAGTTTTCGCATCCAAGTTTGCAAAGGTTAACTAAACCTTTCCTCTGATACCAACTGTAATGACTCAAAGCTTGACGTACATAGAAATTACATTACTTTTGAGTAATACTTAATACATAAAAAAAATAGACACACAAGGACTGTAATAGTTTAGTGTCTTTGGAAACGTGTAATATAATCATCTAATCATGGTGAAAGATCTTCAACATCTCCCCTAAAGATCTTCCCCTTTTGTTTTCTTACCTAAAACATTTCTTTAAATCATGGGGAAAATAAAACATATAAAGGGTGAGCTCAAATGCTCAGTAAGTGTAAGAATGGGGAAAATAAAACAAATCATATACATTTGAACTTAAAAAAAACATGAACATAATGTTTAAACATCAAAATCTTGAGCAATGACATAAAACATGGCAGTACATAAGGCATAGATCATAATGGAACATCAATCCTAATAAAATGGCATGGGAATAAAACATGTAATTGTGGAAACCACTAAGAACATGTTATGATTTCCATAGTAGCTAAGGCATTGCTTCCAAGACCATCTTAGTGGACAAATTCACTTACTGAACCAGGTTTACTTATCGTTCCAGCCTTGTATTACTGAACCGGATTTACTTTATGTTCTAGCCATGTTTATCTCATGAGATATAAATGTTTACCCAATGCATTGGAGGGAGATATAGGTCCCACCCATATTATAATTAAATCATTTTTACTTGTTCCACAACATGAACATAAATCATTCATCATTACCCAAAGTATAAAATGGGTTTCATAAACATCATCCCATCATAACATAATCCATACAAAAAAATGGATATCATTTCATCATAAGAAAAGAGAAGCCATTTAAATCATAGAGATATTATACTTGAAACATACACATATTAAATTATTCCATCTTATATGGAAAATGGTTTTGATAAAACACTTGAAATGAATTCTTGAGGAAAATATCATGTATTCTTCAAAATCATTTTCTTTTCACAAAATTACATGCAATTTTAAAGGAGAAGTATTTTTTGAAAATAGTTATGAAATATTGTAGAGTATGCTTCATGAAAATAAGGCCTTATAAAACTGTAAAAATCCATTCATTCTGTATAAGTTAAAAAAATCTCCTCGTACTTTTGTCAGAAAAGTGAAAAAGTACCTCATATGGTAAACAAAAGAAAGATTCCTTCCATATGATGTGGTAAAAGTAAAAAAGGGTAAAAATAACTTTAAACATATATGGAAGAAAAGTAAAATTTTTATGAAAACATTCCTAGAACATATGGACATCGATAATAAACATAACCCCAGTAAATACTTACGAATAAACAATCTCGGATAAGAATGAGATTGGAATAATTATCCCTTACCTTAGGTCTGATATGCTTCGTACGTATCCGAACCTCCTGTATAATGATTTAAATAATGTCATTGAATTATTAAAGAATCATATTCATTGTTATGATATCATATATGGTTAACTTATGACTTTATATTACCCATTCTTTTGTAAATTCATGTTAAAGTAGCATTTTGGGTAAAATCGTTTCATTTATCATCCGTGTTTTGACTTGTAATTATTAATATGATTACTTAGATAATGATTACTTAATTATAGAATATAAAACATGATTTATATATAATATATATTCAGAATATACATATATATAATAGATCGATAAATGGAATGAAATACACCGATCATGGAGACGGTAGGCCGTATGTACGCATGAACGCTATTTTCGTTTCCTTATTGAATTGAATGGAATTAAGTAGATGACATACATATATATATACATAAATCCAGTAGCATTATTATGTCATATATTTCATGACTACTTATTATATATATATTTTATAATCATTCTTGAATTGTTAACATGGAAAATGAATCTCATCGCGTCTTGGAGACGGTAATCTGTACGTACGCACGAGCGATGATATTGTTCCCATATTTATTGAATGGAATTGGAGTGAATGATATAATATCTTATAATTAGTATGATGTTATAATAATCATATTTAGTTACTATTTACACCATTATACCCATCCACGTAAGGTGGTGGTGGAAAAACAGATTACACCACGACATGGAGACGGTATTCCGTACGTACGCACGTGCGGTGATTTCGTTTTCCTTAGGATGGATAGAAGGTGAAATAGGGTTGTTTCATATTTATAATAACATATCAGTATATTATGGATACTGATGTTATTAATTCATAATAAAAACACTAAATAAGAGGAAGTATAAGAAGAAAGAAACTTGAATGAATCAGTAGAAGGTATTACCTCTTTCTCAAAGTGCCTCCTTTGAACTTCCTCTTAGGGCACTAGAGTTGGTCTTTTGAGAAGACAAGTACCTCTATAATGTTTCTAGGGAAGTGGGGAAGTGAAATGGGCAGAGTTTGGTCGATCTTAAAGGCTCAAAATGGTGTGAGGAGGAGAGGGAGGAGGTTCCCTTTTATAAGGGAGGAGAGGGGCACCTTTGGAATTATAAGAAATATTAATATATAATAAATTCTAACCCCACTAAAAAACATCAAAAATGACTCAAATTCAAATATTAGATGAGATAGGGTTGTAATATCATCAAAAAATAAAATTTAGACAATTTGGGAATTTATTTTAAACATTATCAACATGATTTATCCTTATATAATCTATTTAATTTTATTTGTGGTAATAATATTTTAAATTTTAAATAATTATAAATAATTACTTATGTGTTGTGAATTGTCCCTAATTTTATAATTTATTACATTTTAGACCATATAAATTTTAATTTATAATTTTTAAATATTTTTGTGAATTTTAAACGATTTTATAATATATAACTTTTATAAAATAACAACAGTGTCAATTTTGAAACAATTCATTTATTTGAATTTAAATAAAATATACACAGAAGATATGTTCTAAATAAAATATTTATTATATTAATATCATGTCATAGGTATCTAAAAAATTATTGGAGCATATTAAATAGTTCATATAATATATATTTTAATTCTTTTAAAATCATTTATTTGATATTTCTCTTAATAAAACAATTACTGCATCATTTTTGTATAATAAATTAATATACTTATTAGTTGTATAAAAATTAAAAATAAACTCCTGTGAGGAAGATAAATATAATACCTTTCCTATTAATATTTTTACACTAATTTATCATCTTAAAATCAGAACATTTAAATTGTTATATTTATTAAATTGTGAAGGTGACATCTTTGACATCATTTAAAATAATATAATATAAATGTCCTAATCTGTTTTATAAGGCTCCAAATAGTCCCCAAATCGACCCTTGGATGATTAGGGTATATATATACTCTAAAAATAAGGTTTGGTCATGTTTCTGGTTCTTATGATATGTATTATTATTCTAATACAAACCATATTATTAATTTTTCGCTAAGTAAACAATTTCGGTATCACTATTGTGTCACTATTAATGAAAATTATTTAATCCCTAAAAATTGTAAATAAATTTACATGATGTAGATAATTTTATTATATTTCTGGAGACTATTCATTTTTGAAGTTTCATGAAATTTATCACAAAATTAAATTATTATACTTATAAGATTTTAGAGAGTGACATGTTGTCACTTTCTTTGGTTTTAATAATAATTAAATTATTTTCATGGTCAAAAGTCCATAAAATGAATCTAGTCCGACCCTTAGGTGATATGGGTCGACCTTTAGTCATAAAATATAATTTTTGAATGTGTTAGGGTAATTTTATAATCTTATTTTTTCCATTAATTACCTGATTTACCTTTAACTATAGTAAATAAAAATTATCGCAGTTACTATTCATAATATCAAAAAAATTAGAAGTAACCTGGTAACATAATTTGGACCCACTTAATTCAAATATGGAATCCATTTTTTAAAATTAAAAACACAGAATTTTCAGTAATTAATTTAAAATTAATCCCATTGTTAAGAAAATGGGTTTTAAAAGTTAAACCATTGCAAAATATTGAAATGATTTTACCTATGAATTTAATGTAAAATCAATGATAATGAAATAAATTATAATAAATTGTAAAAATATATTCAATTTATACTTTAAAATCATTCAATTTTATAATTTAACCATATAAATTATTACAATGAAAAAAGTTGTTTTTAATTTAAATAGAGCGTGTTTTTACTATTCATTAAAATATGAAAGTTATCAGAATAATATGAAAATTTTATTCAAAGTAAATTTGTATATCCTGAATCCAAATAAGAATTTTATTTTGTCAAATTGAACTTATAAACCTATAAAAACTATATTTAAATTGGGTGCGCCATCAAAAGGCGGCAAAACTGTAATTTTTGAAAAATACATATTTTACCTGAAACATTTGTTTTCTTCTCATACCATGTTCTATTAAATATCTAAGATGAATGATAATGTTATAAAATTCAAAATTTAGATAATACTATTCATAACTGCTAGTTCATAATAATATTATAACAATATATAGTCGTTTAGTGAAACCCGATATTGCGTACAACACACGCTGTCGAGGGAGGTCGCAATTGCGTGTAATGTAAGCCAAGTTAAGGTTGCGTGTATTGCAAGACTCTTTTGTTGTTGCGTATAACAAAATACAACCATATTAAATTTATACTTTTAATATATATATATATATACACACACACAATCAATGTTGTGTAGAATAACAACTATCAAACACACTTGAAATTGTGTGTAACACGATCCAAGAATAGTATTGTGTATACTACAAGCATATATGGTGTTGCGTGTAGCACAAGATAATCTTGGTGTAGCTTAAAACAGATGATATGAAAGAAATTAAAAAGAATATATCTTATAAAATCTTGGGTTGATACATATATGGTCAAGTCTCCCACTGACACTAGTTCCCTCTTGTGGATCACCTTGAATATTCTTGACTTCTGAAAATTTTATTGAGAAATTGTTATGCTGGAATTGTGAAAATGGGATTTTAATGGAAATAGTTGTATTTTGGAAATTTTGAGAAAGTATTTCCAGTATTTAATTTGTGAAAGATCTTAAGAAAATGAGTTTTTATAAAATGGCCACTTGGGGTTTTATGGTGAGTGGATGTTTGTCTTGGAAGTTGTTTTATATGAATAGGATTGGGTTTTTAATCAATGGTTTTTGGTGGAGTGTGGTTTGTTGAGATTCTAGAAAATGTTTTTATAAAATTGAAAAGGACTTTTGATGGAAGACTATGGGGTTTCATTCTCACATGTAGGAAAATTGTTTGATAGGTGAATCTGAAAAATGATTTTTGACTTGGTGGTTAGTGAGACTTTGGAAGGTTCGTGATTTTTGAAATGGGATGAATGATTTGGTTTGTAAAATGAGAATATTTTTCTAGATTTTTTTTCTTATGTGTGCTCACATGTGTTGTGTTATTTGGTAATGTTGATGAATGCCCGGTATGGCGTGGCAGATGGGTTCCCAGGGTGGCACTGAAACCTGAATGTGAGTGAGACTCTGAGGAATACCAATGGTGAGTTCTAACCCCCCTAAGTTTGTTTTAAATTAAAAAATACAAGGTAATGTTTTTTATATTTATAGTGGCTTTTTTACCTATGTTCAAATGTTTTCACCTATATGGTGTTTGAGGATCTTATTGTTGAGTTGACCTTGACATGGTTCTTGGATTTTTTTTCTTTGTTCAGCAGTTGTCCCTATGGAGCATCAATGGGTTATCATAGTGGGGCTATGGGTAATTCCCTATTAATTGGATTATCGGTTGATAAACCTAAGGATTTCATTCTTGAGTTTCAGATGCTATATTCACCTCTATTTTATGGATAAAGAGATCCTCTCTAGGCAGAGGAGTGGGCATGAAAGATCAAAAGGAACTTCAGCCTCATTGAGTTTCCTGAGTTTCTGAAGGTTAAGTTTGCAACTTTAATTATTGACAGTTCATCGTGGAAGTGGTGGAAATATGTGTCTCGAAACAAGTCTCATTAAGACCTCACATGGGAGCTCTTCAAGGATTTATTCATTCTTCAAATTTTATATGAGAGAGAAAGGGTGAGATATGGGATGGAGATAGGATTTTTGTTGTAGGTTGATGGGTCGGTGTTAGAGTATTTCCATCACTTTAGGGATATATTCCCTTATCATTTGGGGTATTTCGTAGATGACCCTATGAGGGCTTAGCGTTTCGAGGCAAGGCTCCATCCCGATTTGTTGTCAAAGGTGTTAGACCTGAATCAAACTTTTCTTGCTGATGTGGTGAGGAAATATTTTCATGATGAATCCACGATGGAATGAGTTCTCTAAATAGTCCTCCCTTATTCAATTCCAAGGAGAATTGGTGAAGATTCAGGTAAGGATATGTGAAAGAAGTTGAAAGTTGATGGAGCAGGTCGTGGAATCAAAATACCTTAGTATCTTTCATCAAAATCTTGTGTTCATGAGGTTTTTCTATACAACAAGGGTGGAAATTTGAGTCAAAAGTGGTCACCATGTCTATGTACACCTAATCTCTACAATGATTTTGGATGCTTGGGTCACTTGCATTGATTCTATCAAGGCGTTGTAAGAAAAAGTCATTGGGGAAACTCTCAGAAGTTATGTGTTGTTGGAAAGTTGTTTAAATTTTCTTTGTTTATGTTTCCTTCCAGTGTAATGGATCTATTTTCTCGGGGCTTGTGCCGATAGTGTTTTGGTTTTTTTATGTAAGGGATGTTGTGTGTATTTTGTGAACTCTTTTTTTCAATATAAGTGTTGTTTCTATTCCATAAATTTATAATCTTTCTATTTTATCTAATCATGTGATGCATGCACTGGTTTGGGATTTGCAGTTACTGACTATGAGATAGTAGATTCTTCATTAATCGGAGCTTCAGCCATAGGTCTTGGAGTTAAGATGGCATGTAGTTAGGAATATCAGGGGTTTAAGGAGTTTGGCTATGATCATGCCTCCACCATTGTGGTGGGGGTAGTTCTAGTGTTTTAATTGTGTTTTCTCAATGCTGTGAATTTCCTCTCATGTTGCAAAGAGTGGTGTTTGGTTTTTGGTCTCTATTTCAATGGTCCAATCATTGGGTCCCTTCCTTCCCTTCCATGTGTAGTGGGGGTTTTTTGTTCATGCTAGGGTTGTTGGCTCAGATTTACCCCCTCTATTTGGGATTGGGTAAATTCAATGTCCATGTTGTGATCTTCTTGACATGGGATGACAGGTCATTGTAAGAGAGAATTTGGCGGACCTATGTGCAAGAGTCTTGGTTCCTTTTTCACGTTAAATTTTCATTTGGTCAATATTAGCTAGTTTTTAATGGTGGGGTGACCCACTACGAGTCTCATTGAGTTTTCTCTAGATATGTTCTCAGATGTTTCTTATTATCTAATGGTGGGGAGTCAGTTCTAACCTCCCTTGAAATAATTTTCCTTAATGAGTGCCCTTTGGTTTGGGTCGTCATTGGGATCTTTGGGAGAAGACAAAACAATCTGGTTCTTGGCTTGGTTGGGGATGTAATGGCTTGATCCTTCTGTTGATTCTAGAGATATAGTTCTGTGTTGTTGTTTTGTTTTGGTCAAGAAGCTTAAGTTTTGTTTTTGGTGAGTGAAATGTTCTTGGTTTAAGAGGTTGGATAATTTTTATGTGTAATCCTTAGGAATTGATCAACCAACTAGAATGTGTTATGGATTTCTGGGGATGGAAAGCATTATTAGTGGGGATAATTGTCACACCATGTTTTTCAAGTTTTGTTTTATATTCTAGTTTGTAGGTAATCCTTGTCTTTTTCATGGGTTCAATGGGTGATGGGTATTTATTTTTGATATGTGTTATTTTTCTAGTCATTTTATCATGGTTTACCCTTACTTCAGTTGGGATTTTTTTGGAGAAAACATGGATGTTTGGACTAAAAAGGATTTGTGCATGGTTGGAACATGGTTTGATAAACCATGCAGCCAAACCTATGTAATATTGAAGTAGGTATAAACATCTCACATGGTTGGTGCACAAGCATGAATCCTCTTAGGAGTGACCATGTTGTCACTCCTGTGTTTGTCACATGGTTTGGCACATGGTTTAATAAATTGTGTGGCCTAACTGTGTGAGTCTTCCAAGAATTAAAATTTTAAATTTTATAACCTTTCCCCCTTTGGTATTTTTGGACCTAAATCAACCCAAAACACCCCCCACAAGATTCGTTCAGACCTAGTGAGCCCTCTCCCTTGCCTCCCAAGACAATATCCCTCCTCTCGTGGTGTAGATCTAAGATAAGTTGAAGGGTTGGCTAGATTCCAAGGTAATTTTCCATCTCTTTTCCCTTCCCTCTTTCCTCATTATCCCATTATTTCTTGGTTTTTTCTTCTTACATGGTCATAGTCAACCAAGGGATCTGTTTTCCCATGTTTTTATGTGATTTTTGTTTTCTAGGGATTTTCTTCATAGATCTAGGATTTTGCAACCCACAATGAGTGGTTTCGGGTGTCCGTTGGTATTCTACCATGGTTTGAGGTAGGTTATCCAATGAACTTGAATTTATAATTTATTATTAATATCTTTCATTGTATTTTCACCCTCTTTATATTCAAAATATTGATATAAAATCAATGGATAAATTTTTTGGTGTGAAAAGTAGTGATTAATGTTTCATTTTATCGAAAATCGTGTTGTTTCGTTAAAATCATGTACACCCAAAGTTTTTTTAAAATGATTTGTTAGATTTTATAGAAGTTTTATGGTATTTTGAACATGGTTAAGTATCTTGAATAAATTTATATCATGAAAATTGGTGTTTTATACCTTGTTGAGTGATAAATGAAATTGTTTTGTTAAATGTTGCATGTCATGTGGTCAATAAGTTAACCAGTTGGATTTTATGGGTTCTTTGTGATATAAATTAATTTTTTGGATTTATATTTTAAGAATATTAAATGTTATTTTGGATACCTTAAATGGTTCCCATATTGGTTTTGTCTTTATAAAGTAATGATTTTTTGTTTTAAATGTTATTTGGCATGAGCTGCTGATGATTGGACCATTTGGAATTTTTATAAAAAGTAGTTATGTTTTGAATGTGTAAAATAAATTTTTAAGGCGTTTATGTAAATTTTTAGATGATTCAAATGGTGTGTTTACACCTCTATATGAAAAGTGAAAATTATACCATTGGTAAATGTTTATTTTCTTAAATGATTAAAGGATCATTTTGAAACTTTCTAAAAATGGGGAAATTGGTTATTAGGGAAAACCTCCTTTGGATGTTATCATGCCTAGTATGTGTACATAATAGATGGGATGTACTCACTGAATAATACTTTTGATCTATTATTAAAGTGCCTCGAGTTGGAATATTTGTGTTCTGTTTGTTATGTGACATGAGATCGGTCCTTTGAGTGACTCAAGGTGATGCCTATTGTAAATTATCATTATAATATATATTATGATTGGATGATCAACTGGAATTAGTTTTCTCACCCCATTAAATTCTTGATACATGGGAACCTGGAATATTGAGAGAATTTTCTAAGAATTATTTTTGAACTGGTAGGTCACAGTACTAACCAATGGCCCATAGTAGGTGGATATATTGGGTTTATTTATTTGGTATTTTCCCTCTGTCTGCTCTGAGAAATAGTTTCCGAGTGTATTGAGCATTTTTATTTTATAATTTGTGGAATGATACCATAGATGGGTTCTTAGGTATCTGTGTCTTTTGTATTATTCTTGATCTCTTGGGTTCACCTATGTCTATTAACTCTTGGTTCCTTGCAGTGTTGAACGTGATACTATTATAATTAGTTCCATTTCCCTTATTGTCTGTTTATTGTAGTGCCTTATTATGAAATTTTTCCCTGTAAATTGATGTGTTTATTTAATATGTTTTATGAAAAAAATTCAAGTGAAGTGTTTTACCCACTTTTTAGAAGATGATAAATATAGACAACACTTTCCCATTGAAAATTTTAATGGAACACTAATGAAATGAAACTAGTTTTTGAAATGAGTAAGGGCAATGAGTTGGAGTTTTTTTGAAGTAAAATGTGTATAAAATCAAACTTTAATATATGATATTTCAAAATTGATATTGATATTTCATTTATTTTAAAGGAAGTAAATTTTGAATAGATTATCGGGCTAGCCTACAGAGTTTCAATACTCACGCCTATAGATCTTTTTTTATCCCTTGTGATGGTTTCATCTTGAGTTTGGTCACATTGGGAAGAAAGTGGTCATTGTTTTGGAGAGTGACTAGAATGCTCACATGGAGGTAGTGTGGTCTTCTTGTCTAGTGGGTTGTTTTGTGCAGTTGTTTTTAATTTTTAGTTTGTGCATAAAAGATGTTCAACTCATTATTATTTAAATAATGGGTTATTAGGTTATTTTCATTTCATGTTACACTATTTATATTTGGGCTAAATCCATCCCTCTTGTACTGTGTTGATTCTTGGAACTAGATTCTAGCCCATGGGGATCGAGAATGCCCTTCGGCCCTTTCAACAGATCGGCTCAGGTGACTGGTTCAAGGTCATCCTAGGTTGGATGGTGGCATTCCACTTGCTTGCACTGTTCCTTATTACTGTGGATGGTGTATTGGGAAAAATTGTTGTCCCCATATCTTCTTTAACCAAAACAATTACAACACCAATTAAAGTAATATGGTTTTAGGACCAGAGTTATTACAAGCTGTCATAGTGATGCTTAAATCGGAAAAATCTAAGGAATCTAATTTTGGTTTGTGCGACTGGCTCTGGTGCGGTCTGCAAGGAATGGAACTATAGGTGTAGTGGTCAAGAAAGGATTACAATGAGAACTATATACAGGCTGGTGCAATTTAGGTGCCCCACTAATTTTCAGGGTGACACTCTAAGGTCAATGTTATGGTTTATGGATGCATTACGTCAAGCATATGGAGTGGATTATTTTGAATTATCTCAACCACAACAATAGAAACTAATGAGGCCACATATTCTTCAAATTCTTTCACAACAAACACAAGATCTAGGAAAATTTGATCATAAATTGATTTAATGTTCAATCCATCAAGGGTTGAAATTATCATTCATTGGTCAATCAATCCACCATATGATATTCCATTGATTTATCCCAATTCCTCATCAATCTCAGCATACTTATGATTTGAATTGAGCCTAGTGGATCCATATTCAGATTAGATTTCCCATGGCCCCATCGTTCTTAGACCTTATTTGGTTCATAAGAACTCAAGTCGTCAACTTTGAATCTTGGTCATCCTCCCTTCAAGTGACATCAAGATCTGGTGTCTGTTTCATTAGTTTGACATCGCGTTGATTAACTAATCATGGTTCTTCAATGTCTCATTGATCAAAATCATCATTTTCAATCCTAAATATCCTAGTTGTATCTTCTCATATTTTCATATTGACACCCCCTGAATATTTATTTCTATGATCTCGAGGTTTATCTTCTACTGTTAGAACAAGGTGGCATGACTAACATCGGATTTGACTTCTTTGAAACTTCATTACACACCTATCCTGCTGCTTATTTCAATCACAACAGTGTTTACTCATGAATCATTTTTTTAGGATTATGTGTAACCTTAGGGTTTTTGTAGTGTTCATAGTAATTATTAATTCATGATTCTTAATTATATGTTGTGTCTGATGGTCAGCGACATGTCGATGTTTCTCACATCTGGTCATATTTCTATCAACTAAATTTATACTCATACAATCTATTTGTTTTTTGATATGAAGTTATATTTTATTATTTTTATTGAAAATTTCTTATAAAACATTCTGTTTATGATGTGTGTTTCCTAATAATTTTTTTTCATAATTCTTGATTTTCTCATAGTCCCTTATTTCTCCCCCCACCACTGTAAGAATAGTCTACAATGATACCAAACACGGCATGTAGGTCTCCATGAACAAATTTTTGGTATGTAGGTCTCCATTATAAAATTTGCATACTATATATGAAAAATGTATCTTCAATATTTAGACAACATACTTGGTTCAATCATCACTATTTATTGTTATTATCATTTTTATTAGGAGAGTGTTTGCTTAAATCATAAATAAGAACATCTTTTTCTAATTCCAAGTTGGGAAAGGGATTTGAAAAACATGTAGAATAATTAAATCATACTTTTCATGAGTTTTTTTTAAATTTTCAATTTAAACATAGAGAATCTACCAAAATAAAAGATATCAAAACAATATGCTCTATGAAAATTAACTGAAAATATGTAAAAATAACCATTGACAATATTTCCTATGTGTTTATCAAAGAAATATGATAAATGATCTTTCATAAAAAACATATAATGTGGGTTTTAATTTTTATATTTGTTGACCAAATTATTTTGAAATCATCATGATCATAACATAAATAATATTTATCAAAACAGTCCAAATATTGGTCAAATTCTTGATGTTTTTTGTGTTTTTTTCAAACACACACACAGATATATATATATATATATATCTCTGTGTGTGTGTGTGTAGACATGAAGGGATTTAAACTATATTAATATTCACATTGATTTTCTAAAGAAGACTATGTCCCTAAAAAACTCGACCTCCACCCAACTTGGTTGACCGTAAAACTTTCACTTCAACTGGAGTGGGAATAATAATCAAATTAGCAATTACAAAAAAAATCAGATATTTATAATTCAATTAAATCATAGTCTAAATATTTTAAATATAATCATTAATATAAATCCTTCAAAACTTATCTTATTTAGAATCTAGGATATTTATATAATGTGATATTGAATATTTATGTGCATTAATCTGCCATTAAAAAATAGGATTTTTTCTAAGAGGAATGACATTATAATTATTATAGATCAAAACATTCATGTCCTAATGAAAATAAATTCCATGTATTAAATTTTTCATCAAAAGAAACTTTTTACAATGTACACCTTCTTAATGAATTTAATATCAGCTATAATCAATGAAACATTTATTCATCACTTTAGATATAAGCGTTATTAGTTTTAGAAATTTCCATCATCAGTGGTAAAAAAGCAAAGATGTTGTAAGTGTCTTTAAAAGATGACGAATTTTATCAACACTGAAAGGATCACTGATAAAATCCCCTTTAAGCGATAGTAAAATAAAGACTAATAAAGTGATCCCTTTATTGCTATTGTTTTAGCACTGATAAAGGGGTCCTTTTATTAGTTCTTTTTTTAGTGAGGATCATCAGAACTTTAATCAGCGCTATAAATAATGCTGATATGAGCTATGTTACACTTGTGTACTACTGTAATTTACAGCACACTACAAAAAAATATAAAATTTAATTTGAATTAATTTTACATTAAAAAAATTAAAAATAAACTATACAGTTCTTAGTAAAGTATATATGTTGAAACTATAATTAAATAAAAGGATATGCATGAAGTAAAGAAATTCATGTAAGAAATTTGTTACTTTCATTTCACTCAAAATTTTCATGAATTTAGCTCGGGATTTACATATGTAGGATGAGATATCAAACTATAAACTCCCTCTGGAACAATGTCTGTCATCTTCTAGAATTTAGAAACTAGGACATTTTTTATTACCTATCATCACAGATCATATATTTTCCTACAAGATTCCCCTTCTTTAGCGTTTCCTCTCAACCCCGAAAATTATTTTTATGCTTCCCAGTTAATGAAAATACTTGATCCCCTAACATGTGGTGTGATAGTAAAGGACAGACATGACCTACTAAAAACATATGATAGGTTTGGTCCATAATGCATCCCATACACGTGCTTGTTATACTATTTCCCTAAAACTAGTCTAATTTCATCATTTTGGAAAACCAATGATGATTGTATATGGTTCGCATCTCAAGCTTCTTGAATTTTGGCCTATAAATATTGTTGGTATCAGGCATGAAATGTATGAGTAAAAGTATGGGAAACTAAAAAAATAGCACAATATTGACATTGTAACATTAACTTCAGAGAAGCACCATTGAATTATTAATGTGATAATCTTTCTTGAATAAAATAAGTATGATAAATTAAAATTGAAATTTTACATCATTTGATTTTGATCCAATGTATGTTCCACTTGTTGTTAGATATCATCACTTAAAGGAAACTAATTCATAACCTTCAAATTCATCCACAAATGCTTCAAAAACATTCTTGATCTCTAAACTTTGAAATAATGGTGCAAGTTGGGAGAATCTAAGGGGATTTCTATGTCGAATTGAGTATGTGATCACTGTTTCCTTGATCTAGGAAGGTGTTCTTAGATCAGGGTTCTTAGAACCTCAAATTATCTCACTAATACTTAATATAGGTGTGATATGTGCTCTCAAAATCATGCGAGGAATATTTCCTTGAATTAGGTTTTAATGTTTACTTATATTGGTAGGTTTAACTTGCGAAAATTTTACTTTTTTCCTTATTTAAGTTAACCCTTCTAGATTAAACCATATTTTACACATATAACCAAGTGAATGTGTCACATGAATCATAAATTTTCGATCTTATATGTGTAACATTAAATTTTTTCATGTGATAAAATATAATCCATTAACTTGACCCACATCTTCAATAAAATATTTAATAAACCTTGAATAAATATTCATTAAAAAAAAATATTTTTTTTTGTTTTCACTTAAAACATGTGAATTTGTAGAGTAAATAAATTCAACACTTGTTATTATAAAGTTGAATAATAAATAATATATTTATTTTGTGTGATCATTCAAACTCAGACATAACCCGACCCCACCGTGTGGCCCACCATGTCCTAAGCTCCAATTTATTATAATTGGACAAACTTATAAATATGCCTTTGATGTGATGACAAAGGCCTCTGTCTTTATAGTAGTTAGTCATAATCATATTCCAAGAGTAATATCTAGTAAAACATCATCACTTTTAAGTATTTAAGGTTCATTAATAGCAACAACAACCTCCTATGAGCAAGCTATGTGTTATAGAATCTCTTTGTCTCAAGATATCCCATAAAAAAGATACACTACTTTTGTCACTATCCTTACTTTCATTCTTTATTCTTTTAATGAATATTTTGGAAATACTAACCTTCTTCTACTATGGTCGTGGATTTAAAAAAGTTACTACCATCTCAATCAACTGGTTTTGAGATATCTCTTACTCTACTTAGAGGTGACAATTCAATCAATGTCATACCACCAATAGAACACCTAAAACAAGCTAACTCAACCCAAACATAAGTGTTATGGTGTCTATCTTTCATCAAAGTATGTGATAAAATGGTAAACATTGACAATGACCTCATATAGTGAGACTAATACCCATGTTTTCAAATAGGAATGCCCAATGACACTCAAAACCTATGGTGTTCCTATTAGCGAGTCCCTCCTCATGATCTAGCTCTACTCGAGATCTAAACTGGACAATTTATGAGAAGAAGTCTCAATTATTATGATCCCCCAACATTGGAGAGTTTGATATCATTTTTGTCCCATCGGTATGATGAATATTTACCATAGAACATTTTTTTAAGACTACTATTATATTATGAATAGGTTAACATTGTAGCTGGAAACTGCTATAACCTTTTGACACAACAAGTAATCTAAGGAAGTTACCATGTAAAAAGAATTCACAAGAATAAACAAATTATTATAGTAAGATAAAATCATGTATAACTCTTTGTATACATGAAATGGTAGTAAAAAGTATTGTTCATGTTGGGTCTAGGGAACCCAATTTTAAAACACTCACACATGCACTAGGTCCACCTCGATAACTATCAACCTATTATCTATCACATGGTAAGATCGTTCTTTTACTATATAATGTATTTAATCATTTGTACAAACATGTTTTCTTACATTGAAACTCTGTTATCTGTGACCACACCTGATTGAGTAAAACTCCCAAAAGTGATGAAATCCCTAATTATATTCTTTTCCCCTATCATAACATTAAATTAGTTGATGATACCAAAGTCATGTGTTTATCATACTTTATAATATAATATTGATTTAATTTCATGGTACAATTCAAATAAATATAAAAAAATTATTACACATTTCATACCATATCTTTAGCTGCAACAAAATCCATAACATAATTATTATTTTTTAGATATGGCTACCACTATCTCTAATGATCTTCTCTTCCTCATTTCATTATCCTCACTATGATAGAAGATCAAATTGGTCTATAGGGAGACTAGTTTGTGTCCCCTTGATAACTGTCATTCCTTCCTCTCAAATTATCAAGTACAAATCCCTTGAACTCTTTCTAGAACTATTGTATATCTCTTACTATTTTTCATGTAGTTTTCCTAGATTTAGTTTATATTTTATTACTATAATGTATGTGTTGGTAGTATTTTATCTAGTACATAACATGATATATGTGATAAATCCATCGCTGAATAATGCAGAGTTATATTCACTATATTAATATCATATAATGTCTTATAAGTGTCTTCTTGAAGATATGTGTTCCATATAACATTGGTAACAATTCTCTCTCAAATTGTTCCAACTTATATTTTTCAATAATAGGTCAATATATATACTTTAACTTGGTCCAATGAATCCATAAATCTACCTCAGTAGATCTTGTTTCATAAAACTTGGGTTACTAGTTTATTTAATTCTATGGTGAGTTACTTTCATACTTGTCTTAATTGAAAATAAGAGTAATAAATTTTTCCCTAAGTTATCAAACATATTTGTATTGGAAAACTATTGTGCTCCCATTAACATCCTATAGAAAAATGGAATACTTTCATTCCAAAGGAAAATTATATGACCATGACACTTTCATTAATCTATAAATGAATCTATAAAACTTTCATTTCTTATTGGCATTATATGGTGTCACCAACCCTTTCCAGTTACATTATATATATACCTACCTAAGATGGTGGTCCAGACATCCGATACCCAATATAATGATCATAAAAAGTTTTTCTGACAAGTATATTTCTAAAGTATTTAAGTATAATGACATGGTATAACCAATTGATCCTCATTAATATAATGCTTGTACCACCCATGTATATTTTCACTTGAATACACAAAAATGGATTTACATTAATTGGAGAAACTAAAAATATTTAAAACTGAATTTTGGTACATGGAATCCATATTTTAATTCATATAAACTTTTCAATCATTTCTATTTACTACTTTAATGTAGGATAAATAATTATTTTTCATAATTAATAATATATCACTTCACTCTGTGATCATAAAACCACCTCTCTTGGTTTTATACTTTCCTATGCGTTATGTGTCTCTAGAACATTCCTTCTATAAGAGATCTTATGGATATTTTTCCCATTACATCAACTTGTGTATCTCAAGAATTGACATTATCCAAGTATACCTTTCTCCCACAATCTAAAATGGATATTTGTATCCTTTTATATAGATATAATTTTTCACTTGACTATAAAAATTAAATCTTTCAAATTTATGTAATATCCTTAAAAAATAGGATATTCGTCAAATATGAGATTTGTATTATTATTGATGCAAGTTTTTTTATCAACTATGTATTATAAAATACATGCATCTAAAGACATGATTTTTGAATTAAATGTTTTCTTTCTTATTATAACTTTTATGATATTCATTTTTCATTATAGTTGTTATATGGTTAAAGGTGATAATTATGAGATAATGAAATGTATTTAATTTTCATGATTCGACTTGAATCCCAATATTTTTAATTGATCAATGTGTTATATATTCTTGAGTACATGGGGACCAACATGGGTTTTATATTTTAATCTAAATGTGATCAGTGTAACCATAATCTCCTTGATTTCATACATTAATTTCTCCCCATAAACTCTCAAGGATGGGAAAACATGGTATAACCACCCATTTACTCATGTTTCTTTCACAAGTCATAAAAAATTGATGATAACATTAGGATGATAATGTCAAATTCATCACCCTGAGTCTCCTGTTGGCTTCTTTTTCACCCACACATTCTTCTTGAGGGGGATCATCATATAGTGAAACTAAACAACATTTAATTTCCTTTCGTATCATAGTATTATGTGTAAGTTCCTATACCACTCTTAGAAATTTGTGTTGGTTAAGACATATTTGTTATCCAATATTGATCATGGTGTTTCTTGATGGGGCTAATCTATTTATTGAATAGAGAAAAATTAATTAATGGAAATATTTTCTAAATATTAATAGATGAAATTTTCTAGAAATTGATGGAGACTTTTTTTAAATATTAATGGAGTTTATAAGAGGAATGTTGATCTCTTTAATTGGAGATATGGGCTTGGTGTATATAAAAAAAGATTTAATGATTTTTTATGGAAAAGTTTTTCAAGATATTGTCCCTAAAGAGAATAAAAGGGGTTTGTACATTTTTGGTTTCATGTGTCGCATGTTTATGATGGTGAGCAAAGCATTGACGATGGATATTTTGTGTGGTGTGATGTCGTGTTTGCAGTAACAAGGAAGGCATGTTGAAAAGGAGTAAAAACAATTCAAACGGCCATTATAATGGGTGTGTTGCGAAAAAAACATGCTAAGGTTCAAGAAGTTCCATCCAATTGTGAGAAACCTTGAAATATAGACTTTATGAAGATAGAAGTTCATCAGTGCAAGGCTTGGGTGTCTTGATTGATAGATCAAGGAGAATACACTAAAGATGAATTATAATAGTAGGTCATTAAAGATGAATGTTTTGATAAATATCTCAAAGGCAGTGGCATTTTGTCATAGAAGGGTGATGTTTGTCATATATGGATCTCTGAGGGTGATTTTTTATCATGGAAGGGTGTAATTTTCCATTAGGATTTTTTTAGAGAGGTGATAAAATAATACCATGGTATGGTTTTCACACAAGATACTCTACGCAGTTTTAGAAATTCATGTTTTGGGATTTATTTTAATTATGTACGCTCTGATTAATAATAGATTTTTTGAAGTCACCCTATGTTTTTAATTCTTTTAATTGGAGTGTTTTTTCACATTAAAAAAATCATGTTCTTTTCTACTATTTTTTTCTTCCATTATTTCATTGAGTTTCACTTAATTCCATCATAAGTGATTTTTTTCTTGGGATCAATAATATCCACCAATAATTGATTGATGGAACATGAAAAAGGCATAATGATTGACAATCCTTACAAGAATAAGGTAAAGGTGTATAGTGTATACATATGTGAATGGGGATTGATTATAATTTTGGCATGCATCATATGAGTCAAAGACCATCGTCTGGGATGGAGATAGTTTGGAAGTCCAATTTTGGCATGCCTCATGTGGGGTTCCTACAGGTGGGAAAATACTCATGATCTCTAATACTCAAGATCACCAGGTGAGAACATAATTAGAAGAAGTCTCAATGATTATTAATTCCTAACACCAGATATTTAGATATCATTTGTGTCCCATATGTATGATGTATCTTGACCATTGGTCATATTTTTAAGATACTTTCATAGTATCTCAAGGTTCTCATTATAGTAGAGAACCGTAATAAATTATTTACACCATAAGTATTAAAAGGAAATTTCCATGTAAAAAGTGTATGAATAAGTAAAAAAACTATTATAGTAAGATAAATTCATGAATAAATATATGTATATTTGATATATTAATAAAAAATTACTACTTAAGTTGGGTCTTAAGAACAAGATTTTAGAAAAAATATCACATATTGGCAATATGTTTTAATTAAATTAAACTAATAATTTATCTAATTAATTAATATTTATTTATATAAATTAAATAACATTATATTATAATGAAAAAACATTTAATAAAATGTATTTGGTAGGTTTATTCATGAAATTGTGATCAATTTTTCAATGAACATGAAAGCATGTCTCCGCTCATCCAACTAGGTGACCTAAGTCATGAACCTTTATAAAAACAATTATACATATATATAAATATATAAAAAACTTTTGGAGAGGATAAGAGGATATATATAATTGTAAGAACCCGGATCTTCGTTTCAGGTACGCCTTTCCTTTTTCTGGAGTTTTTGAGAAAAATGGAGTTTCTAAAAAATTTTGAAGTACACGCCATGTACTTTATGAGTATACATCGTGTACTCTATTTCTGCTCGAAGTCGTGTGCTGGTCATGTCTGGTCCATACACATGGTGTGTAGGGGTGATGTGGAGGCTGGTTAAAGTGGAGTACGGAAAACTAGAGTACACACCGTGTACACAAGAAGTACACGCCATGTATTTTCTTTTTTTTCACTAAACACACCGGGGTCAAGCCTGACGGACAGAACTTGCTTCTTCTTTAGGATCTTCATTCGAGAGCAACCCGTACGGCCGAAAATCTTCCCCGAGCCCCTGTGCCTTCATCCGATCTCCATTCCAATCGTCGCCGATTGCGTTTGGGTCACCTCGGTAAGCTCTCTCTTCTTCATTATCCTTGTTCCATGGTTCCTCCTCGTTTTCAATTTATCGTGGGTTGATAGTTTTGTGCGTTTTCTTAGATCTATGTCGTTTTGAAGAGAATCAGGCATCGTGGTTCAATTATATCGATCCCCTAGCATCAAGGTAGGTGGTTTGTTCCTTTCTGTAGAAATTCGTTGAGTATTTTGTGAAAATTCCACCAATACCCTTGAATGGGGTATTGCGTGTTTCCTGTTTTGCCCCTATTTTTTCCAGCTGTTCTTGATTGCTTGAGTAGAAGTAAATGCTTGTAAATTTTGGATACTTTATACTGTGTTCATGTGCTTTGCCTTGAATGTTTTTCTTATTAGGTGGTTGACAGTTTCCATGCCTAGTTGTCGGATAATGGAACTGTTGTGCTGTTTTGCTACTGAGCCTTAGAATGATATCCAAGTAGTTCTTGAGGTTTACTTGGATGATACACGCGTGCTATGCATGTTTATTTATACACTGGTCTGTGAGAACCTAGTGTAGTGGACCATAGGGAGAATGGAAGGAGGGGATTCTCCAGAGTGTCTTTAATTACGATGTGAGCCCACAGGGGGAATTAACGTTGAGTGCTTCCCCAGAGAGTCTATAGATCCTCGACGCAGGCTACATGGGCAGTTGATGTTGTGTGTTTCCCCGCATAACCTTTAGTACGATATGAGACTATATGGGGAATTGACAGTGAGTGCTTCCCCAGAGAGTCTATTCTTTAGCTGAACCAGAGGGGTGAGACTGTGTGTACCTCCCAGGGGGTTGCTAGTACTTATAGGTTGAACCATAAGGGTTAGCCTGTGATAACTACCCAGGGGGTTACCTTTGTTTTACTTATTGGTTGTTTTATACTTGTGTAGTTTATATGCTAGTCTGTAAATTGTAGCTACTGTGTATTTTCCTGTTTACTGTTCATGTACTTTACTTCCCATGTATTCATTGACTGTTAGGCACAGATCTTTGGGTGGTTGCCTAGTGGGGCTTTGTCTCACACCCTGTTTGGGCCATGCTTTTGGGACCAAGCAGACTATGTAGTTGTAGGTATAGATAAGTTCAAGCACCCCTTCTACTTCAGGTTCTTGATTACACTAGAGCTGGAGAGCATGGGACCAAGTCGAGGCTTGTGATGCTGAGGAGTTTCTCATCTATTTTTCTTGGGGATGTTTCTTTAGTACTTTGGTTCAGTTATATTTCAGCATGTTTTTGTGTTTTTTTCTTTCCTTAGATACTTTTACCTGCTACATCATTATCATCATTGATATATATTTATTCTTCCATAGTTGGTTATAGTTCTGTTTGTTGTTAATGCTTCTTCTATTTACTAATGTTTCCCTTACCTTGTATACCTTACTAAATGAGGGCATAGTTTCCCCAATAACTTACCAAGGCCCTTACTGCTAGTCGGTAGCCTCTGGCATTTGGGGAAATGCGCTTGAGGTCATGTGGCGAAACGGGTAAGGGGCACTAGTGGAGGGTCTCTGGATTCGGGTCATTACAAAGTGGTATTAGAGGAGTTATTTTCCCTTGCTTTACTGTTTGGAGAATTTATCCAGGGATAGGATGGATTTGGTACTTGGTATTAAGCTGTGCTCGGGAGTATCTAACCCGTGTATAGGGAAAAGCCATACTACCTCTTCATTTACAGTTTGCTTGTTTTGAGATTTTACTGTTGACATGATTTCACATAGAGTGATTCACATGCTTTAGGTTGTTATTTTCTTGATGATTGCGGTTCTATTTCTGTCGCAACCTGATTAGATGAGGGTATGCCATCCCATGCATCATATAGGCACTTGTAGAAATCACATTCCATGCATTCTTTCCATGCCATCTAGGGTGCATTAGCGATTTCATGCTGTTGTGATAGACTTTGTGTAGATTATGCATGCTGTTGTGATATATGCTTGATAGAATCTTTACTTCCTTGTTAGAGGATTGTTTGTTTCCTACTTTGCTTAAATTAATGCCAAATTTTGATTCTTGAGGTGTTATGGGACCTCTCGAATTAGAAATTGGTGGATCATGATCCTGTTTTCTCTTGTCCATGACTGTAGAAGATGCCAAGCTTTGATACGCTGGGAGTATGGTCCCTCACGAATTGAAAATTGGCCCCTCCTTGCCTTGTTTTCTGTGTTTTCTGGGCTTCTGTGCAGTTTCTGAGCTACTGCCTAGAAAAACCCAGAATACATGGCGTGTACTTTTTGACTACACGCCATGTAGTTTTTAAACCATGTCACTAACCATGTGAGCAGGGACATGCTGTTGTAGAAATAACTTCAGGAACACGTTGTGTACGGTAGGTACACGTCGTGTAGTTCGGAGCCCTATACCCAGCTGTGTCACTAACAACACGAGTCGGGGAAGCTCGAGTAGAACACGCCATGTTATAAAGGATCACGCCGTGTAGTCCGGTCTAGGTACCCGGCCCAGTCATGAAAAACATTGTTCGGTGTTACCTTCTCTTAGACACGCCGTGTTGTTTTCAGAACACACCGTGTAGTCTTGTTCAGGTACCAGGCCATGTCACGAACAACACGGGACAATGTCACCTTCACCTATACATGCCGTGTTTGTTTGGAACACGTCGTGTAAGGTTCATCCATGTAGACGGATGTGTGTTTAACAAAAAAGGCCGTCGAAGCCTTGTCTAGTACACGTCGTGTTTGTTCAGAATACTTCGTGTAGTCTTGGGTTAAGTCGGACCGTGTGGGTTAGCCGTGTAAAGAGACTCGTGTAGGGTAATAGTTTTCAAGTACACGCCGTGTGTGTGGTCCAAAATCCGTGTAGTTTGAGGTGTTACATGACCTTTAGGGCAGGGGTACACGCCCATGTCAGTGGCTTATGAAGAAACGTCGTGTAGTTTTTGTATACACGTCGTGTGGTCGTGTTTTGTAAACTTGTGTGTTTTTCTTCCCCTATTCCCATTTTGTACTCTTGTGTTCTCAGTCTTTGTTAATTCTGATCTAAGGTGTGCTTTTGATCTTTCATATCTATGCCTCCGAGACGTCCTCCGGTTGTTCGTTAGTTTCCAGACAGTGATCAAACACCGGATATGGCTGATCAGGGACCTCCTACAGATCCTCCTACTGTTCCAGCCTTGGCACCAGGAGTTATACCCATTACAGGCGCTGATGTGCAGTTTCGAGAAGGCTTTATGAGGATGATCCAGACCCTTCAGAGAGTACCTCCTCCTGCCACAACTATGGAAGACTTGACGTGAGTTTTCTAGCAGTAGCATCCTCCTACTTTCTCGGGGGAAGGAGGACCTCAGGCTACAGAGTCATGGCTGGAAGCCATGCTAACTATCTTCGAGCATCTGGAGACACCCCCGGAGAGGCAGTTCAATCTCTCCACCTACATGCTCCGATACTCCACCAAGAGGTGGTGGGACGTGATATCATAGGTCGGTCATCATTAGGTTATGGCTTGGGAGGAGTTCCATAGCGTGTTCTATGACTACTTCTACCCGGAGACCCTAAGGGCCAATCGAGCCCGAGAGATCACGAGTCTAGAGCAGGGTACTCTTTCTGTCATGGATTATTCCTCTCGTTTCACCGAGCTACAGTGTTTCACACCCCTCCGGGATGGAAGTGGGGTGTTCTTAGCAAGGAAGTTTGAGGATGGTCTTAGGCGGGAGATCCTCTCGCAGGTGAATATCTTCCAGTTGACTTCCATCACGTCCGTTGTCAACCAGGCACTGATTGAGGAGCGCAATATGGGAGACTCTGGAGCTGCGACCAAGGGAAGTTCTACTCCCAGAGCTAGTGTTCCTCCAGTTGATAGCAGGAAGTGCATAGGGAGCCTACGCGCGGTGACCCGAGGAGGAGAGATACATCTTCAGGTAGCCAGGTCGTATTCTACTAGTGTGGAGGGGTAGGGCATACGAGGCTGCAGTTCTAGAGGGACCCAATGGAGTGTCGATCCTGTGGTAAGATGGGTCACCTTCGGCATTTCTGCCAGGTTTTCTCACCAGTTTATGGTGACTGGGGTTCTTCCATGACTCCTCGTTTAGGAGTAGCACCAACAATTTCTCACCAGTCAAGGAACTGGAGTTCTTCCTTCCCTTCGGGCCGAGGTGGAGGTTGAGGTCGTGGTAGTCAGTCAGTAGTTCTTCAGCACCAATAGGGAGGTTCAGCTCAGAGTGGTTACACAGGGTCACAGGGCAGCATGGAAGGCCAGACTTTTGCGGTAGAGCAGACCTATCAGGAGTAGGATACCAGACCTTCTACAGTTCGAGGTACGATTTTAGTAGCCTCAGTTTTATCCTCAGATCTTTTCGATATTGGTGCCACACATAGCTTTATCTTTGTTGCTGTTGTGGAAAGCATTGGGCTTTGTTTCTTTTCTTCTGTCAACTCGTTGACACTAGACAGTCCTTTGGAGATGATGACATCTAGTGTACGCCAGTGTAGAGAGTGGCCTCTCGAGGTTGCAGGGTATCGTTTCTTATGGGATCTCTATGTCCTAGAGATAACATGCTATAATTTCATCCACGGGATGAACTAGTTGGTTACCTTCCAGGTAGTCGTCGACTATTATCTCCATACTGTGAGTTTCGTTTCCCCAGAGGGTGAGTCTTTTCTTCATAGTGGTGAATGGGACGTTCAGGTGAGTTGAGCAGGACTCAAGCATCATGGGCTGGGAAGGGTGACATCCCATATTGCTAGTCTTTATCCAGATGATCAGGGGACTTCGCAGTTGGATTTTCCTCCAGTGGTGGATCGTTTCAGTGACTTCTTTCCAGAGGACTTTTCGGGTTTTCTGCCAGAGCATGAGGTGTAATTTTCTATTGAGCTCGTGCTAGGAGCAGCACCGGTGTCCATTCCTCCTTATTGGATGGCTACACCTGAGTTGCAGGAGCTCAAGAAGCAGTTGGAGGAGTTACAGGAAAAGGGTTTCATCCATCCCAGTACTTCTACTTGGGGTTTTCCTTTCCTGTTTGCAAAGAAGGCAGACGGTACTTTTCGGCTTTGTGTGGATTATCGGAAGCTGAACCAGTTGATGGTCAAGAACAGATATCCCTTTCCGAGGATCGATGACCTCTTTTATCAGCTTCAAGGATCCCGATTGTTCTCAAAAATCGACTTGAGGTCTGGTTATCATCAGTTGTGCATTAGACCATCAGATATATATTTGACAGCCTTCATGAGAAGGTATGGTCTATAAGAGTATACAGTCATGCCATTCGGTCTCACGAACGCGCCTGCAGTTTTCATGGCACTGATGAACCGAGTGTTCCATCCTTACTTGGACTCCTTCTTCATGGTCTTCGTGGACGATATCTTGGTGTACTCTCACACTCGACATGACCATGCAACACATCTTGAGATCGTTCTGAGTACACTGATAGAGCATTGTTTTTATGCTAAACTTTCGAAGTTCCACTTTTGGATGGAATAGATTCACTTCTTAGGTCACGTCATATCAGAGGTAGGAGTATCTGTGGACCCAGATAAAGTGAGTGCTTTAGTCTCTTGGGAGCAGCCAACGAACTTTTTTGAGGTACGGAGTTTTCTAGGGCTGGATGGATACTACATATGCTTCATTTAGGACTTCTCGCGCCTAGAATCACCATTGAAAGGTCTGACCAAGAAGGGGGTGAAGTTCTTATGGTCATATTCTTGTGAGTCAGCCTTTCCGGAGCTGAAGGGAAGGTTGACATCAGCACTGATACTAGTCTTTCTAGAGCCAGGAAAGAGATATACAGTCTATTTTGATGCTTCAGGTATTGGGCTAGGAGTTGTGCTTTTGCATGGAGATGGACTTGTTGCGTACGGGTCTCGGCAGTTGAGGCCACATGAGAGGAAATACCCGACGCACGATCTAGAGTTGGCAGCATTGTTCATGTCTTACGTTGTTGGAGAAACTATCTTCTGGGAGAGCACTTTGTGGTCTTCACTGGCCATAAGAGTCTCAAGTATATCTTCACTCCGCGTGATCTGAATCTAAGGCAGCGTAGGTGGTTTGAGTATCTTCAGTATTTTGATTTCGAGCTCTCCTATATGCCGGGAAAGGGCAATGTAGTGGTAGATGCGTTGAGTAGTAGAACTTAGAGTAAGGGAGTTCAAGAGGCCAGCAGTGAGTGGCAGCTTATGGATCTGTTCTCTGAGATGCATCTGGAGGTGCACGACAGACAGGGATAGACCTTCCTATCTTCTGTAGTTGTTACCTCTACACTACTTGATCGGGTATGGATGAGGAAACTATCAAACTCAGAAGGATTAGTCATGCAGGAGAGTGTGTTATAGGAGGACCCTCTTCTCGGATGGATAGTGTGCGAGGATGTGATCTTGTGTTTCCAGGGACGCGTATGGGCGCCACTAGAAATACACAAGGAGCTGATGTGGGATTTTCATTCCTTGGTTTGGGCAGTTCATCCTGGCGTCACCAAGATGTATCTGGATCTTCATCGCCAGTACTGGTGGCCAGGAATGAAGAAGGATGTTACTGGTTTCGTCTTGAGGTGTTCTACTTTTCAGTAGGTAAAGGCAGAGCATCAGTGACCAGCAGGCCTTTTATAGCTGTTACCCATTCCAGAGTGGAAATGGAACAATGTCGTGATGGACTTCATGACCAGATTGCCGAGGTCGCCTTGAGGGAACTATGTTGTTTTGGTTGTCGTCGACAGGATCATGAAGGTTGCTCACTTCTTTCTGATCAAGGATACCTTCAATGTCGATGATCTGGGACAACTTTACATCAGAGAGATCATTTGTCTACATGGAGTTCCACACTCCATTGTTTCAGACAGGGTTGTGCGCTTTACATCTCGATTCTGGAAGGGACTTCAGAAGGCCTTGGGTACACAGGTACTTTTGAGTCTAGCATACCATCCCCAGACTGATGGTCAGTATGAGCGCACAATCTAGGTGCTTGATGATATGCTCTAAGCTTGAATCCTAGACTTTGGAAGTTCTTGGGAGAAGCATATCCCTCTTGTGGAGTTCTCCTACAATAACAGGTTCCAAAAAACCATTCAGATGGCACCATACGAGGTTTTGTACGGTAGTCCATGCTAATCACCCTTATGTTGGCTGGAGGCAGGAGAGGCATCCTTGTTGGGACCTCGTCTTGTTCAGGATACTTTAGAGTAGATAGAGATTATTCGGAAGAGGATGTCTATAGCATAGTCTTGGCAGAAGTGTTATGCTGATCAGAGAAGACGACCTCTAGAGTTCGAGGTCGGGGGTCAGGTTTTCCTGCGTGTTGCACCGAGGTTGGAACACAAGAGGATTCGGAGGTAGGTTAAGCTTTCACCACAGTAGGTCAGGCCGTTTGAGGTTTTGGAGAGAGTTGGGTCGGTCGCCTATCAGTTGCAGCTACCCCAAAGGTACCAGGCCATGCACGACGTCTTACACGTTTCTCAGCTCCGACGTTACTTTTCAGACCCATCTCATGTCTTCCTGCCTGAGGAGTTTGAGCTCGAAGCGGATGCATTGGTTGAGGAGCATCCCATACAGATTGTTGATTGCAGTACGAAAATTATTTGTGGGTGGTCTGTCCCTCTTGTACGGGTTCTATGGCAGCATGGGCGAGTACAAGATGAGACCTGGGAGAGGGATGCCGATGTACAATCGCAGTGGCCAGAGTTGTTTTGGGTTTATTCTTCTACGCCTATCTAGGGAAATTCAGGGACAAATTTCTTTAAGGGGGGAAGTTTTTAAGAAACTAGATCTTCATTTTAGGCATGCCTTTCCTTTTTCTGGAGTTTTTGAGAAAAATGGAGTTTCTGGAAATTTTTGAAGTACACGTCATGTACTCTGTTTCCGCTCGAAGCCGTGTGTTGGCCGTGTCCGGGCCATACACATGGTGTGTAGGGGTGACGTGGAGGCTAGTTAAAGTGGAGTACGGAAAACTAGAGTACACGATGTGTACTCAATAAGTACATGTCATGTATTTTCTTTTTTTTCACTAAACGCATCGGGGTCACGCCTGATGGAAAGAACTTTCTTCTTCTTCAGGATCTTCGTCTAAGAACGACCCGTACGGCCGAAAATCTTCCCCAAGCCCCAGTGCCTTCATCCAATCTTAATTCCAATTGTCGTCGATTGTGTTGGGATCACCTCGGTAAGCTCTCTCTTCTGCTTTAGCCTTGTTCCATGGTTCCTCCTCATTTTCAAGTTATCGTGGGTTTATTATTTTGTGCTTTTTCTTAGATCTACGCCATTTTGAGGAGAATCATGCATCATGGTTCAAGTATATCAATCCCCTAGCATCAAGGTAGGTGGTTTGTGCCTTTCTATAGAAAGTCTTTGAGTATTTTTGTGCAAATTCCACCAATACCCTTGAACGGGGTATTGTGTGTTTCCTGTTTTGCCCCTATTTTTGCCTGTTATGCTTGATTGCTTGAGTAGAGGTAAATGCTTGTAAATTTTGGATATTTTATATTGTGTTCATGTGCTTTGCCTTGCATGTTTTTCTTATTAGGTGGTTTCCAGTTGCCATGCCTAGTGGTAGGATAGTGGAACTATTGTGTTGTTTTGCTACTGAGCCTTATAATGATAGATAAGTTGTTCTTGAGGTTTACTTGGATGATACATGAGTGCTATGCATGTTTATTTATACACAAGTCTGCGAGAACCTAGTGTAGTGGAACATAGGGAGAATGGACAGAAGGGCTTCTCTAGAGTGTCTTTAATTACGATGCAAGACCACATGGGGAATTGACGTTGAGTGCTTCACCAGGGAGTCTGTAGATCCTTGACGCAGGCCATAGGGGGAATTGATGTTGAGTGCTTCCCTAGAGAGCTTTTAGTATGATACGAGACTATAGGGTGAATTGATGGTGAGTGATTCCCAATAGAGTCTATTCTTTAGCTGAACTAGAGGGGTGAGACTATGTGTGTCTCCCAGGGGGTTGCTATTACTTATAGGTTGAACAATAAGGGTTAGGCTGTGAGAACTACCCAGGGGGTTACCTTTGTTTTACTTGTTGATTGTTTTATACTTGTGTAGTTTATATGCTAGACTGTAAATTGTAGTTGTTGTGTATTTTTCTGTTTACTGTTCATGTACTTTACTTTCCATGTATTCATTGACTGTTAGGCACAGATATTTGGGTGGTTGCCTATTGGGACTTTGTCTAACACCCTTTTTTGGCCATGATTTTGGGCCCAAGAAGACTATGTTGTTGCAGTTATAGATAAGGGCAAGCACCAATATACTTCAGGTTCTTGATTGCGCTGGAGCTGGAGAGCATGGAACCGAGCCGAGACTTGCAATGCTGTGGAGTTTCTCATCTGTTTTTCTTGTGGATGTCGCTTTAGTACTTGTGTTCAGTTATATTTCAGCATGTTTTTGTGTTTGTTTTTTTCCTTAGATACTTGTACCTACTACATCATTATCATCATTGCTATATATTTATTCTTCCGCTGTTGGTTATGGTTCTGTATGTTGTTACTGCTTCCGCTAATGACTAATGTTTTCCATATCTTGTATACCTTACCAAATGAGGTAATAGTTTCCCCAATAACTTACCAAGGCCCTGACTGCTATTCGGCAGCCTCTGGCATTTGGGGAAATGTGTTTGAGGTCATGTGGCGAACCGGGTACGGGGCACCAGTGGAGGGGCTCTGGATTCAGGTCATTACAATAATAATGATTAAAAGGAAACAAATATAAATCATTTCTTCAAATAATTTAGGAACCAATTTTATAAAGAATTATTTGTTTTCATTGATCAATGTATTGTTTACCCATCTCATAGAAATAGATACACTAATAAAAACAATAGTTATTATGTGTTTATGTTATTAATTTACTATTAAAATGTTAAAAACTCATAATATTCATCCCTATTAATATTAATAAACAACTTCCACTACTTTTGATATACACCATCATACACTTTTTCATACATCCATTGAATGATTAATGATGTTTCATTAAACTCATTCCATAATATCAATTTAATGTATCCCCATTTATTACCTAAATTCTTCATGGTCCATTGGAATTAAGTTGAACTAGACAGGTGAAAATTAAGAAACTTCTTGAAATAAAATACATAAGAAATTTTAATTATATTAATAATTGTACTCATAATTTTTAAATCAATAATGGAGTAATAAATTAGTATTGACTTTATTTGGTTGTTTTAAACATATTTCTTCTAATATAAGAGAATATTATTCTAATATTTATAATTTATGAGAAGGACCACTATCTCACACGTAATATACAAAAGGATATGTTTGTAAATGTTGGAAGCATCACTAGTAGGCACCCCGAACTCATTAAATGGGGTGATAGTTTTAAAGCCCCTCAAGCTAGTAAATCTGTTGTATTTATTTTTTTATATCATTTTATATTATTTTGTATCTATATGATAAATTTAAACACACCTACCATGGGTTTTGGAAAAGGAAATTTAATTTTCCTAGTGCAGCACAATGACTGACTAGGGTCGTCTCATTTGAGGAGCTTTTCAGTTTGTTCACCTACATCTTCTAAATCACCCAAACAACTTCTTTTTTTTTAATTTTAAAGGAAAACAATAAATTTTTTGGGGGTTTTATTACATTTCTAATGAAATTAAATATGAAAATTTAAACTAGCATTCAAATCCAAACAAAATGATTTAATAAGAAAGGACTTGGATTTGGGTTTTGGTTTAAGGTTCAATCATTATTCTCCTTTAATTGTTTGATTTTTGTTTCATAATACAAACATGAAATCTCATGTATGATTTATCATTATTTATTTAGAAATTGTGGAATCTTTTAGAGCCTAAGAAATTTTAATTCAACCTCCTCCTATATTCAAGGTTGATGACACATCTTGGTATAGGGTGTTCCATATTCCAGGACCAACCTCTATCGATTTTTTTTTCATCCATTAATTATCTCAAATCCTATGTATGAAGAGTTAACCAAAAATAGAATAAAAACGATTTAAATAAAAGAATAGAATTATATTGAGTTTCATGTCATTGATGGGTAGTCTCCAAATCTGTGACAGTCACCTCACCATGCATGCTACTCAAATCTATAACAAAATTTAAATATACTTTATTGAAAATTAAAGAACACCTTGACCTCCCCCTGGGCCAAGCCTTAGGTCCATTCTCTCATTTCCATCAGTAAGAGATCACTTGGTGGAGTGGATGGAAGATAAGAATAGGAAATATAATAAAATAAAAGATATAATAAATTTAAAAATAAAGGAATGATAAAATAAAATAATAAAATAAAAATAGAATTATGATGAGGGATAAAGAGAGATAGAAAAAAATAGGAGGAATAAAATAAATAAAATTTATATAATTAATAAATAATGTTAAAATAATAATTATAATAATAAAACTATTATTATTATTACTATTAATAATTATAATCACAATACTATTTATATTAATAATAATAATACTACTAATAATAGTAATTATAATTATAATTATAATAATAATAATTATTATTATTATTAAAAATAAGAATACAATTAAAAGGAGAATAAGAAGTGGATAAATGATGGGATGAAGACACAATTTTAATTGAAAATGAATGGAATGTTTATTTAATAAACAAAAATTTACTATTTAAAATTAAAAACTAAAATACAAAACAAAGAAATTAAATAAAAGAAAAAAATGAAGAATGGGGGAGGAGAAGAATTGCAGTAGCAGAAGCCAATCCCTCATCTATGGGAGATCTCCCTTCATAGTGGTGTCAATTCATGCCTTTCAAGGAGGTAAAAACCTCTTTTATATTGGCATAGGAGGGAGAGGGGTCTTCAGTGTAACGACCCAAAATTTTGAATAAATCTTGTTTCTTAATTTTATGTGTTATTTT
The DNA here is from genome assembly GCA_963277665.1 of Viscum album. Classification (NCBI taxonomy): domain Eukaryota; kingdom Viridiplantae; phylum Streptophyta; class Magnoliopsida; order Santalales; family Viscaceae; genus Viscum; species Viscum album. The sequence continues at coordinate 236,674 of CAUJRU010000856.1, read as the reverse complement.
ATTTTATTTTTATACTCAACAAAAATGGTTCATTTGATAACATGAGTATAATTAAAATGAGACCATTGGGTTTTGACTGTTATATGACCATTGGTCAATATGACCGCTGTAAACTAAACGTTTCGATTATTGTCTCTAAATAGAAGTAATCTTGGTTAATTATTATAGAAAGAAGATTTGATGGCCTCACCCAGTAGTCTTGGACCAATCGAATCCCATCTAACAGAACTTGGGAAGGTGGTAGCACCACTGGGATTTGCTCTAGACCAAACCCAATCCAAACTTCATCGTGTGAAGCTAGAACAGAATCGCCTTCACGAGAAGTTCAAACCGATAGAAATTACTACTCATGCGATGTTGGCCGAGCCTCCCTCGGATTCTGTCACCTTAGCGCACCTTACACTTAGGTCCTATTCTGCTGTGACAAGGGGCTATGTAAGGAGACCATAACTGCCTTATGTAATCCTTTGTTTTAAATAAAAATTGGGATTTCTTCTTATGATGAAGTTTATGAATTTTCAAATGACCGGATATATATAGTATGCATATTTTTGATGAATTTTAGAAAAAGAATATTTTAAAAATGTTTATGTAAACCTTAAAAACATAATAATGTGTAATGATTTTCAAAAAATGGTCTTCTACAATTATGTTCAGTACGAAATTTAGAGTCTAATAAGATCAACTTGATTTTTGATGAATAGTAAATTATGAATAGTGATTTTATGCTTAGGATTAGTAATGTGACCAAATGGATTAGTAATATCACTTAAAGAAAGTATTAATATAATCTAGGCACCTTTATTAAGTAATGCGATTCAATAAAATGGTTAAATAACGGTTTCATAAATTATTATTCAAGTATTAGTTGTTTTGGGTGAATAGTGTTTTTTAATTAAAAATAAAAAAAAATTATTAGAAAATTATTTTTATAAAATGGACTTTATTTTTGAACTCAGAGCATCGATATTATGTTATGGTAATTTTTGGGGATTTTTCAAAAAAAATTGAATTTCCGGTGAATAGTGTATTTATTTAAAAAAATAAATTAAAATTATTTAGAAAATTATTTTTATAAAATAGAGTTCATATTTGTAATTAGAGCATCGATATTTGGTTAAGGTGAAGTTTTGGGTTTTTTCTGAGAAAGATAAATTTTCAGTGAATAGTAAAAAAAGTAGTTTTAGGGTTTCGGTATGTTTAATGACTTCATAACTGTGTCATGGTGATTTCATGAGATATTTTAAGGGTTGGCCGACCAAAGGTTATGAATTATTGTATTGGGGGCCCCATGTGGCCTAACTTCATGGAAAATATCATGGGAGAGCACATGGTTTTGAGAAAACCACTTGTGAGGTATCCCTTGGCCATTAATGCCTTGTCCCCTCACTTTCCCTATAAATACCAAGCCATTATCTCATCCTTTGGACTCCAAAATCATTCTCAAAGAAGTTCTGGTCTCCTTACCTCCCAAGGAGTCCTCTCAAGGTGCCCTAAATTCTCTCAAGGTCCCAACCTTTGAGTTTTAAGAGTTATGTTTAAGGTAAGGGATCCTACCTCCCTCTTTTTTTTCAAGTAATCTCTTTTATGTTATTTCATTATTCTTCATGATATTATGTTGGAGTATGTTCTTTTATATTCATCCTAATTTATTTTTCATGTTCATATGATGAGATACCCCCTCTTTCTCTCATCATTTCATTTTAAGAATGTTAAAGTGGCGCCGTTAGGCTGCAGAATTTTTAAGGGATTCTTTCACCCTTCTCAAGTTCTACTTTCATGTCAAGTCTTTCAAGTTGCTTTTTATTTTGTTGGGGTTTGATATCTAAATATATAATACTGATATTTTATTTTTATATTATGATAGACCATATTTTATCTCTTCAATTCAGTATTTTGAAGTTTTAAGTGGCACCGTTAGGCTGCCGAATTTTTAAGGGATTCATTCACCTTTCTCATTTCTCAAAGTTCTACTTTCATGTCAAGTCTTTCAAGTTCCTTTTTATTTTTTTGGGGTATGATCTATATATCTATCATACTGATATTTTTTTCTCATATTATTAGATTCCCTATTTGATCTCATCAATTCATTTTTATTGAAGTTTAAGTGACGTTGTTAGGCTGCCGAATTTTCATAAGCGAAATCTTATTTTTGTCTTACTTCCATGTTTTTCATTTCAAATGGTATGTCCTTCAAATTTCATTACCATGATTCATATATTTTATATTCTGTCCCTCTACTATTTTTATAGATCATTTATGAGTGGGCGACCCATTTTCCTACTCTTTTAAACATTTTCTAAAACCCTGTAATGTAGCCGTTATGCTGCAGAATTTTCATCCCAAAATGCCTCTCTCTTTTTCTCAAAATTATTTTACGTTATTAAGTGAATACTCAAAGATATTATTTCTACAGGGGTATTCACATATATATATATATCAAAATGTTCTATTTTAAATTCTGTGATTTACATACATGAAACCCACTTTCCCTTTCCGTGGGTTTAAAGTGGCATAAAGAACATGTCTTTGAAGCAGTTTTTAAAACGTTATGATTATGAAATGAAACCCATTTCTTTTATGCTATATGGGTTGTTTATGAAATTATTGATGATGATATATGTGGCTCACATGATAATAAAGACAAATTTAAGTGTGCACCCTGATAGTACTCCAATGCATTGGGTAATGATGTAACCACTAGAGATTACAATTTTCATGATATCTTGGTGAATAACCTTGGTAATTTTCAAATGACACCTTGGTGATGGACCTTGGTGATATGTTCATGATTGTCTATGTAAAATGATGTAGCCACATCTTAAAGTTATGAAAATTTTTATTTTTATTATGATATTCCACATGATTTCTTTCTCATGCCTTAAAGTTCTTTTTCATGACATAGTTGTTGTATCTCAAGTTCACATGTTAAATGTTTCACTTCATTCCCTTACTGGGCCTTCTGCTCACCCTTTCTTTTGATGTATGTCCCCAGGTTATGAGGTGTAGTAATTAACCTATGATGAACTTAAGGAGAAGCCTTTAAAGTGTTTAAGAATAATTTTTTATGTTGTTTTCATGTATTATGTTCCTGGTTTCCAAGACACTAAACCTTAAAGATCCTCAGTTTTGTATAATGTAATGAAATTTTATGTGATAAAAAGGCGGGATGCTATATTCAGCCTCCTATTAAAAGCCCCTGTTAATGTGGGAGCTTCTCCCAAGAAGACCTGTGTGGAATGGATCCATGCAGAGATGCACCGTCATTAGTGGTGAATGGGGGCTGGAAGTGGCTCCATGTGGATGGGGTAGCAGGCCTTCATGGTCAAAGGCAGTAGTGGGTGATTTCATGGGATGTGGCTATAGGGTAGTGGAGAACCAGTGATGGTGATCTCTCATTATCATTTAGCCTTCACAATGTCTAAAGGATGATCTATATCTTGCATGGAGGGTTGTCTTGGGCACTATAGGTGATGGCATGGAGATTTTTGGTGAGTTACAGTGGGTGGAGATCCCATGTGGCAATGTTGTGGCAGTGACGATGGTGTGGGGTGGTCAAATGAGGAGGAGAGTGGAGGTGGAGTGGTGGAGGACAACAGAGAACAGTGGCACTACTTATCCCACATAGAAATAATTGTGGGATGGGAGAATCTTTATAAGCCTCAAGGTGGCTTCTACAACTCAGAATCATACACCGGGGATGGGCTCCCGGCTACACTTGCATCCACATGCATGTGGGCCTCACATTCACAAGACTTGTGCACAAGCCCTCGGGATCACTCTACACTTGTGGGGCTCGACCACATATTAGTCACACACTTTCCCAACCCCCCATGCAACCTAGCTCATCTGTTGGCTCTCTAAAGGCCTCTATGTCCATGTGGCCTCCTATGGGACGCTTATGAGGCATGTGGGCCCTTGGTTGAGATCCATCCCAGTTGGTATAATTTTTGGACAAAACACATAGAATGAGTTTGAAAAATACTAACAAATTTTATAACAATTTCATAAGAATTATAGATAAAACCCCAAATTAATAAACGAACCTTGTTTCAATCATTTAACACCACTTCCATTACTCATTCCAAATTACCCAGAACATACTAAAGCATTTAAAATCATGGATTTTAACATTAAAACATCAATAAATGATTGAGATTTTTCTTAAAAATATGCACATATTTTTGGTCTGTAAAATATCCAAACACTCAAACCATGATTTTCCTCAAGCATAAAACATCAACAAGGAGTTTAATAGGGCACCAATGTTATCAATATTTAAATTTTAAAGTAATAAAATCAAATTATTATCAATTTTAAATGAAACTTTCAAAATTCACATAAAATATTAATTCAATTTGTCAATTTTTAAAGAAACAATTAAATCAATAACTTTACTTTTTCCCACTTTAAAATGATTAAAATTATCTTTTCATTAATTCAAGTTCCTTAATTTATAATTATTAAACATTCAAATCATGATTTACCTCTCTTATGAATCTTTTCAATAATCTCTCATGATAGAAATTAAAGTAGATTTATGATCATATAATGATATCATACTTCTTATCCATAGGGTGGTAAATGAACTAATTTCTTCACTTTGTACAGACAAAATCACATAAAATCATGAGGTTATGAAATTAAGGGTTCAAATGAATATGAAGCTTAAGGTTGGTGGGAGTTTTTGTTTTAAAATTAAGGCTCAAGGATGAAGTTTATATATTAAAGAAAAGTTCATGATATCAAAAGTAAAATATAAATGAAATTATCCCCTTCAAACTATAACAAATCTCACTTCCCCAAACCTCAATGATAAGATCATGAACTGTTTAACCATATGAATGGTATGTGCACCCTTTTGGTATTTTCTAAACTCTTATACTTTTTTTTTCAAAGTTGTTCATTTTTTTCTTTTTCGAAATTTATGATTAGAATAAACCTCACATCCAACACCTAATCACATATGATAAAAATAATAGGTATAGTAATGGTTATTTTTGTTAATCCAAAATCCCAACCAATTTTCTCTTTTTTTTATTTTTGTCATTTTCCATTTTTTAATCCAAGAGTGGAAAAAATAAAGTATGAATGAATCAAAAAACTCAATTTATTCCCTCAATAAAAACATACACACTTTTTTACTTACAATGTATTTCATCTCATTCACCATAAATCCCTTCACCCCCACATTTCAACATTAAAATATCATGAAATTTATAAGAGTATGGTAAGAATAGATAAAAATGTCTTGAAAGATAACTCATTCCTATAAAGGTTTTTCATGGTCTCTATGGGATAAAAAAATGATTGATGTAAAGGTGGTATTTTAAAAAAATGGTTAATAAAAATATTCCTCAATCATTTTAAATGTGTTTTTTCATAGTAATATAATTTATAAGTTCAAATTCAAGTTCTAGTAGGTGGTATGTATGAAGATCACTCAATAAATATGCTCAATAATAAATATGAAGTGTGTGGTCTATAAATACTCTCATGAATGGACGTATGATATTGTAAAATCAGTCAAGAAATTATTAATAATAACAAATCAATTCACATGGATTTCCTAAATTTAAAACATGAAAATGGTTGGTAAATTTCATTTACATGAATCAACCAATCCCCTTAAATTATGAGTCCTCATTTTAATATCCATGCTTTAATTTAATCATCCAATTTTCCATTTTACTCATTAAATTTCATTAACATTAAAATTTAAAACATGGAATCATAGGATTTCTAAGAAATTCATGTCTCCTAGAAAAGTCAAGTAAAACCTAAATTCACGTGTGGGCATGTAATTTTTTCCTTAAAACTCAAAGAAATTGTAAAATAATTACAGGGAGTCCAACGATAATATAATTTAAACGTTAACAGCCTTTACCATGAAGCTTGGTCCTCTTCCTTCACTATTTTAGGCTACATTCTTCCATTATGAACCTATAAAAGACAATTACTCAATTAAACCCAAGGATCGTGTCATTAAAGATTAAAAATATAATAGGGGGTGGGTTGTATGTTGTACAACACCTAAGAAAAGAAATTGAAATTGAAATTAATAGAAATAATGTAAAGGGATAAGTCTTTGTATGATCTCTCTAAGTGGTCCCTAAATTTTCACTATCTCCAGAGGTAAGTACCAATAGTTATCCAAAATTAGATGTTGGATGAAGCTTCTTTGATTTTAACTAGCACATGTGGATTTTCCCGGAGTAGGATTCCCCCTTTTGGATAAGGAATGATTCATGGATAGAGTATAACAGATCCCCCCCCCCCTAAACAACTAGGTATAACATTCATGGAGGGGGTAGGATAATGTATGAAGCATCCTCTTCCTGGGTTGCTACTTGTATAACCTCAGATTGTTCTTATAGTGCTGGAATATCATAGGCTGTATGAATTAAATAATCAAAGGGGAAGTAAACAGATATTTCTAATTTAATAAAATTTGAATTTTTAATAAGAAAATTTTCCCCTTTAAAATGAGTATCCCCTTTTCTGATTTCCTCAGGCTCAGCTACATGGATCCCATTATGGGGTTCCTCAAGCGAATGCCTACTGAAATCAGGGAGCTCTATGTATTCCTCATAAGGTGCATTTGTAATTTCCACATTTTCCTCAAAGTCATGGAAATAATTGAAACAATCTAAAAAATTAAATTCTATAAGGAGTGACACTCTATTTATATTGAATAAAATCATAAATGAAATAGTTCAAAGAAATATCGTCTCACTGATTTCATTTTGGTTCAATAACTTCATCAGTGGTGAGTGCATCTTGGAGTTAGATGGTGGAAAGTGGAGGTAGGTAGTTAGGCTCCTCTATATTTTCTTCAACTTCCATCATTGCGATGGATTACTCCTCTTCCATGGATAGAGTGACATGCAATGAGACTATGTCTTATACTTGGTAAGTATTAGGGAGATCAATTTGTCCCTCATACTCATTTCAGAAGTCTTCTATATCTTGTTGTTCTCCCACAATTAGCTCAGTAGGTAAGTTTTCCTGATCATGAATCCACTCTATCTCATTATGGTCTTTTTGTATTTGGGTCTTCATATATTTTGGATGTGTATACTCCTAAATCAAGGCATCGACCTCTTTGATGTCTTTAGAGAAATTTTTTAGTTCCATTGGTACTTCCTTCTTAAACTTCAATTTTCGATAATCTATTTTGACATTATCAACCATATCTTCCTATTCTTCAAATATAATCCTAGTTTTATTCCCATTTATCATAATCTTGGCCAGGTTAGTGAGTCAATTGAAATTTTGTAGGAGGGACACCTCTTTATCATTATGAATTCTTCTCTTTTTCACCTAAAAGTGATTTTTCATTGAATTGAGAAATTTATTATTTGAAAACATCATCAATTTTTTTTAGTTTTTGTATTTTTCAAAGAAATAAAATCTATCTAAGATGTTAAATAGAAAAAGATAAAAAAATATATGATTGGTGGAAACGATGACAGTTTTGACACAAACCTATCATGAGGTGTGGGAAAAGAAATTTAATTTTCTTAGTGTATCATTGTGGCTTCCCAAATTCATATCATTTGAGGAGCTTCTCATTTTCTTTACCTACTTCTTCTAAACCACCCAAACTACGTTTTTTGGTTTTAAGATTTAAAGTAAAACAATGACAATGTTTTTGGGTTTTTTTACTTTTCTAATGACATGAAATATGGAAATTTAAACTAACAAAAAATCTAAATAGAGTGAGTTAAGAATAAAGTAATTTCTTTTAGGGTGTAGTTTATGTTTAAATCATTATTATCCTTTAATTGTTAGATTTTGGAATCTTTGAAATCCTAATAAATCTTAATTCAACCTCCTTCTATAAAAACGTTTGATGACACACCTTGGTCTAGGGTGTTATATCTTCTAGGAACCAGCTCTATCGATGTTGTTTCATCCATTGATTAACTCAACTCCTGCATATGAAGAGTTAACAAATGGAAAGAGGGAAAAGATATTTGAATAAAATAATATAAATAAATTGAGTTTCATGTTATTGGTGGGTAGTCACCCAATCAGTGACATTTTCCTTGCCATGCATGGTACTTAAATCTACAACAAACATTAAATAAAATTTAAGGAAAATTCAAGAACACCTTGAATTCCCCCCCCCAGGCCAAACCTCAGGGTCATCCTCTCATTTCTGAGAGTAAGAGATCACTTGTTGGAGTGGATGAATGAGAAGAGGAAAAAATAGAATAAAATAAAAGAAAAAATAAATTTAAAAATAATGGGATGATAAAATAAAAGAACAAAATAAAAATAGAACTGGGATGATGGGGGAGAGATAGATAAAAATAAATTAGGGAGAATAAAATAATAAAATAAAGAAAATTTATATAATTAATAAAAAATGATCAAATAATATTAATAATAATAATGAAATTATTATTATTATTATTACTACTACTAATAATCATAATTATTAATATAATTAAAATAAGAAGAAAATTAAAAGGAGAAGAAGAAGTGGACGAATGATGGAATGTAGATAAAATTTAAATTAAAAATTCATGGACTATTTATTAATTAAAATAAAATTTACAATTAAAAATAAAAACTAAAACATAAAACAACAAAATTAAATAAAAGAAGAGATAAAAAATTTCAAATGAAGGGGGGAGAAGAAAAAGTGTAGCAGGGAAGTAGAGCCCTCGGCTTGGGGAGATATCCCTTCATAGTGGTATCAACTCATGCCTTACAAGGAGGGAATAACCTTCTTTATATAGATAGAAGAGAGATAGGGGTCTTCAACCTCCTCTTTAAAGTCCCCCATGAATGGGAGAGCTTATCCCAGGAAGACCCATGTGTAATGGATCCATGTAGAGCAGCGCACTCATTGGTGGTGAATGGGGGATCAAAGTGGCTTCATGTGGATAGGGCAGTAGGCCTACATGGATGAAGGTGGAATTAGAGAGTAGTAGTGAGTGCTTTCCTTGGTCATGCGGGGGGGCAGTGGAGATCCAGCGGTGGCCAGCTCCTCCTTCTCCTCCCACCTTTACAATAGTCGGAGGAGGCTCGATATCATTCATGGAGGGTCATCCCAGTCACTGGAGGTGATGGAATGGATATTTATGATGATTTATAGTGGGTTTCGATGCCAAAGAGAGATTTCGATGTAACAATGGTGTTGTGGGGTGGTCGACCGAGGTAGAGAGTGGAGGCGGAGGCGGAGTAGTAGAGGATGGTGGAGTGCAGCGGTGTGTGAAGATGTTTCTTATCCCACATAGAAATGATCGTGGGATAGTCAAGGCTTTATAAGCCTTATTATGTCTTCCTCATCTAAGAATATTTAACTAGGGATGGACTCCTAGGTTCACTCTCACCCATATACATGCCGGACACACATACACGCGACCCGTGCTCGAGCCATCGGTCTTACTGTACACCCACGAGTCTTGACCACCCATGAGCCATGCACAAGCCTGACCCCACATGTGCCCCAGCTCGATTACTGGCTATCTTAAGGAATGAGTGGCCAGGTGTACCCCTATGGGCTGCTTATGATGTGTGTGGGTCCTTGGTTGAGGGACATCCTAGATGGGAAATTTTTTTGATAAAAAACATATAAGGATTTATAAAAATAAAAAGTTCATAATATTTGTAGAAAAAAATCCAAATTAAAAAATTAACCTTATTTTAATCATTTAATACCACATTAAATAATCATTCAAAATTACCCATAATTTACTAAAACATTAAAAATCAAGGCTTTTAACTTTGAAAAACATCAAAAATGATTGAAATTTCATTAAAAATATGCACATAATTTTGGACTTTCATAAATGTCTGAAATAAATAATGAAAATATATAGTTTTTTTACAATAATATAACCAGTTATGGTAACCTTATAGTTTCCCTATATAGTGGAGTGACCAGCTGATCATCCATTAGAGATAAATCAGATAGTGGACAAGAAACATTAGTTTGGGAAGTTTATGGATTTCTAATGATCTCCAACATAATTGAATCACTTAGATCCACCGAATGTGAAAGTAGTAAAGATGTTCTCCAAGATACAGATATTCTAGGGTCTATATTTTTTTCTCCTTGTTCTAATATTACAAACTATCTAGAACATACTAAATGAGTAAAATAAAAAAGAAAACTTAAAATAATTATAAGCTCAAAAAATAACAAAATAAAATAGTATATGTATAAAAGTTATAATAACCTAGTAAATTGTGAATTATGATATAAAATGTTTTATAGTATACATTAATACATTAAAAAAGTTATATGTTATATATAATATTTTAATTTAAACAATTATAAAATAGAAACAAAAAATTCACGATGGTTTAATAGTGTAATATACTGGCATTAAAAATATATATATCCAATTATATTAATATTGATTTTCTATATTATTATCAACCTCCATTTCAAATATCACCAATTAATTTTCAACCACCCACATGAGTTATACTTTTAGCATCCCAAACCTAGTCAGTCTAAAAAAATCAAAACTGAAGAGCCATAAGAACTCAAACATGCATCCCTATACAACAAAGGATTCTGATTAGTAGAGATATAATATCAATGCTATAGGGAGACTATAAACTTATACATATAACTATAAATATCACTTATAATACAAATAAATCATCACCCAAAATGAAAAACATAATATGTACATTAGAGTGGGCTTTAAACCATATATAAATAACAATCTCGTGCTATATGAAAATATGATACAGTTTAATGTCATGGAATACATGTATGAGGAGAAAGATCATCCAAAGGATGATCATATACAAACAAGATCCAAAATATACAAAATAATGCAGACATAAAAAATCTAGACCCAAGGCCTCACCTAGTCTCATCACCCAGTTCCTCCATGCATCAGAACTCTCTTATCAATAGGAGGTCATGTTCCCTTACCTACATCTCAAACCATGAATTTGGTACAACTATTAAGATTCATGTAGAGGGTGTAAGAAATATACTTAGCAGGACACTGCTAATTGTTCCCTTGAAAAAATCCAGAAATATATGGTTTCATGAACAATAGGATATGATGACAAAATAACCGTAAATATATCAATTATAGTGTCATATATTACTAAAAAACCACCCATATAAATGAGAAAACCTGACCAATCCAATACTAAAATGGGATGGTATTCCTAAATTCTGGTCTCAAAAAGGAGAATGCATGGGTTAACAATCTATAGCAAAAATTTAATAGGTGAATGGGATATCACCATCAATATTGAGTATTATTTAATGTGTTATCACCTCTCTTCTCATACAAATAGGTGAATGGTTCATCAACATAATCCCATCAATAAGGGTGAACAAGCTATCACTATATAAAATTTGGGTTTTTTTGTGATGGGTAACATGTTTAATGAAAATGCTCTCATAAATGCAGTTTTTTACGATGAATAATTTACTTTCTTGGATGTAATATTTTCTACAATGTATTAGGATTCCATAAATATATTTTTTTTGTAGGAATGTGCATATGGTGGTGGGTAATAATTATTTGTGATATATTCCACATGTTTGCCACAAATACTTTTATTCTAGTTAATATTTATGACAAAATATGTTTTACACCATGAATAATTATTATAGAAAAATACCCATCTCACCATAAATAGTTTTTTTTTGTAATATTTTCTTATGATTGACCTATTATTCGATCACAATTAGGTTATCAACATCAGGTAAAAAAATATGGTAGGTAGATTTTTTAATGGATTGAAATATCTATCACAAGTACTTTTTGTATGAGAGGGAAAACAATTTATGGTGGGAAGTATTTTCAATGGAATCCATCATTAATAGATATTTGGTGACAAAAATTTCAATTGAAAAACATTTGTCATAAGAAATTTAATTTATGAATAGTTTCATGTGACTTATCCTCCTCCTCATCATCCCAAAATCTCTTTCTCATTTCTTTTTAAATCATTATAATTCAAACTCAATGTTAAAGGATTATGGTTTGTAATGTATTATCAGTAATTTAGGCACTCTTTTAAAGGTTTATGGACAGAAATATATTATTTGTAATTAAAACTCAACTTTAAATGTCTCTATATTTAAATTAAATTATTTTAATTTAGACTTAAGTTAGAGTTTGAAGATTTCAATTACGATAAAAATGTTAGTTTGAAGGAAATTTTTTGAACCTTTCTAAGATGTTGTTAGTTCCATTAATTTTTATTTTTCTTATATGATTTATTACTTAATTTAATTATTATAATTTAGTTACATATTCATATCATGTTATTGATTTTTTTTCTAAGTTATTATTAGTGTAATTTATTAAATTAATATCTTGGTTAATTAAGATTATTATTATAATAATTTATAATAATTTGTAGAAATGTAATTTGTTTTTAAAAAATTGATCTAAACAATTCACAATAATTTACAAAAGATGATTTAGTAATAAAAAATTAATATAAAATAATAAATGTTGATTACAGTTAGGAAGAACTAATAAAATTATAATTTATTTATTATAAATAAATTATAAATACAAATGTATAGTTATCAATTAATATTAATTAGTATAAGTTATTATAAATAATTTAAAATAGTAATGGTTTGGTATAATTATGAAAAAATAATAAAAATATAAAAAAATTTAATATTAAAAAATGAATATTTATTTATTATTATAAATTAGTAATAAGATGATAAAAGTAATTTAAAAAAATAAAAAATGGGAAATATAATAGTGTAATACTAATTAGTGATTTAAAAACGAAAAATATAATTATTGATTATTATTAAGATAATTTAATTAATAAATTGTAATATTATTAAAAATTATTATAAAATTATAAAATTTAAATTATTCATAATTGATATATAAAAATATAACATGATATTAAGTTTATTATAAATTAAGAAATATTCTTTATCTATTTACAACAAAAAAAATTATTATAAAACTTTAAAATATTAGAAATTATTTTATTTAATTAATTTAATCACTTATTTATTCCTACCGCGACATCCTACCCCTATGGATCCAAACCAGAATAAATTTTTTTTTCTATAATATGGTGACACCATTATTTTGGATGTAACCATAATCACATGTTTTTTCCAATGCCTTTTTTGAAGGAAAATTGTAATTCATGAAACATATGTGTGCTTGCTAAAAATAATATATTATGCTTAATATAATATCATTGAAACCACTTTGTAGCTGCATTTTCATGTTGGATCATCTCGTGGGTAAAAACCATGCCCTGGAATCATTATAACCATTATAAATTTTTTCTCATGTCATATGCTAGGGAAAATTTACCATTGTATCCTTGGGGAGGTCTCGAGACTCTAAATCTCAAAGTTGGGCCACATATATTCCAGAACAAAACCCAATTCACAACATAATATATTGAAATAGATATTATATGTGATGAATTTATAAAACCATAACAATTAGTTATTGTGATGTAGTTCATTTCAAATAGTTCTGTTGTGAACGATTGATTTATGATGGAAAAGTTAATAAAAAATGTGTAATAAATGTTAATATTTTAATAAAAATAATAATTAATATAAAAAATTAGAAATATATTAAATAATAACTAATTAACTAGAACATATAGTATTTTTAAATTTATACAGATTACTTAACTACTAATAATATAGAAAATAATAAATAATTATAAAAATTAAAGATTTGTTTATGTAGTGGGAATAAAATGCTTTATAATTTTTTGACAGTTTATATAATAAACCAATTGTTGTTATTTTTTATAAAACTATATACCCTGGGAATATATATTATTTTTTATTCTGATATCAGGATTGAATAAATAACTATATAAATCCAAACAGTTTTGGTACAAATCTTGTCAACATTGGGGGAATTGAAACATTTATATCATTTACATCATCAAATTCAAAATATGATTCAAAATGGATAATTAATTACACATCTAAGAAATGAAATCAATGGAGATTTCATAATTTTGATAATGTTGTATTTCATCTACAACATTATGGTTTTTAGAAATATTTTTCCTTTTGGTATCAATATTGTCAACACAATTAAAAAGAAGATAACAATTTTGTGGTTCTAGATCCATTATAGATTCAAAATTAATTATATTTGGTCGATAGACCATAATTTTAGGGGCTAAAAACCCAAAATGATAATTTGAATCCCAATTTAGAAACATATCAATTTTACAATTAATTCAAATTTAATGAGGATTCCTTAAATCCCTAATTCGAGATGTTACATAATTAATGATTATTAAATCATATTTTATAATGTCATATAGTTTTTTCAAAAAAAATTCTTTGGTTAAATCATTTTTTCCCAAGGAAAATATACTGCAAGTAAATTTCTATTAAAGCAATAATTTGGTCTATAATTTGGGTCTTAGTTATCAGAAGATCCATGCATGTTCAATTGACTAAATATTATATTATGGTGAATATTAGTCATTAGTTAATTGTCCAACATGTAGTAAATTAATGTACAAATAGGTACACCTTAGAATGTCCATATTTGTTAATATTAAATAATTAAGGTATTTTCTATATCACCGAGTTTTCACTATCAATTTATGTATCGCAACACAACCACGATGATGACTAAGCTTATATCGAATATTTTTGTCAGTAAAATCTTAAATATTCCATGTGATGGTGATTCATGAAAATTATATGATCAGGTTTATCCATATTTTTATTTATAACCTCATAACATGTGGTTAGGTCTTTATACAAATAGTTTTTTTCCTTTTTGTGTTTATAAGTGTCAATATTATTATTGGCCAATTTTTATAACTTTCATACAACTTACCTATTTAGATGTTAATTAAGGGACCACATATCTTTTTTTAGTTAATAATTCCAAGGAATCCAAATAGGAATATCAATGTTTATTTGAATCCATTGATTAATGTGTTAGTTTTATTGTAGAGTGATGGTGCAATTATATATTATGTAGTTATTGAAAAATGTTTACACTCAAAGTTATATTATTGTGGAAAATAAGTGTATTTACATCATATGGTATGTTATATGGATGGAGTACCCATGGCGTAAAATCATTTGTGTATTGCATGGGTTACAAAAAATCTTATATTCCTCTTAATGTAAGGAAAGAATTTTTTTAACTGTAATCAAATATTTATTCTTGAAGATCATCCTTTTTTAAGGAATTGAAATAATTTTACAAAAGATATAATTGAATAAGACAGACCTCCAATAGTTCAATATAGGATTCAAGAAAAATCTATAATCTCTTAATTACCTCATTTTAATTTTAGATTGAAAATAAATCAATAAAAAATAGGTGCCTTTGGGAGATATACCAATGTGAAATTGTTTCTCATTGGTCTTATTGGGTTGTTGAACTATTCAATATGGGATGTGTTCACTAAAATATTAATATAATTTTAATTAATGTGGGATGATGAAATTGAATCTCATATGGAAATTAATGATACTGATGAGTTATATGAAGAAATTATCATTGATGAATAAGAATATGAAGATGAAAATGATGAATTATATTCTGGTTATAGTCATAAAAATAAATATTATTTGTTTTTAATAAATATATTATTTTATTTTATTTATTTGATATCTATTTAAAATTTATTCATATGTAACATTACTTTTATGTTTTAGATCGACATAGAGGATTATGATGAGTTGTTTCATTCTCTCAATGATGATGTGCTTCTCAATGATCGGCTAGATAAATCACTATTTGCCATATAGGATGTTTTCATTCCACCATTGACTAAGAGGTGTCATAACCTAGCTATATTGATAATTATAAACAATATTCTTAGGCGGTGTCAATCTCTATATTTCAATATATACTTGTATAGGTATCTACAAATATGTTATTAATATTTTTTCCATTAATTTTTTTTTTATTTTTTTTCTTCATATCTATTCTTATTAGAATTTTTTTTACATATATATGTTGTGTAGGGTCATGTGATTTTACAACATTATTTTTATGCACCATGGCCAACATGATATTGGGTAAACATTAAAGTTTAATATCTTATGTTTGGTCACTGTGTTGTATGTTAATAAATATTTATTTGAAACTTATTTAATTAACAAAATTTCATTATTAATTATTTATATATTTTATGGTCTATTTTCAATGATAGCATGAGACCGTATATCTGAGAGGAATAGAATATTTGTTTTCATGTGTGTTTTTTCAACTTTTACACAACCATTAAAAGAGATTGGTAGGGGTAGGATGTCCCACCCAGAGCTGGGAGTCATACGTTTAGTATTAATTGACAATATATGGTAAGTAATATTGTTTATTAATTAAATATATTTTTGTTTAAAGTATTTATATTATATTTATGTGTGTGTTTTCCTAATATTATATAATTTTATGTTTATAATAATATGTACATTGATCCAACTATCGAAGAGGTTTCTAGTGGAAATAAGTATCAAATTATGGTTAGTTTTTTTAAGGGTAAAACTATGAAAGCAGCACACACACAAAAATAAGAAAATACATTAAACATGTTGGCATGATGACTTGACCCTATGACCATTCCCCAAACCCCTCCCAAACCTTACTACCCCAGCAAATAGAAGTAGGAATCAAATTATGGTTAGTGTTATTTTAGTTTTTTAAATTAACTTAAATTGATTTTTTACTACACTAATTTATAATTATATTTAAAGGAGGCATATGAGTTAATGACTTCTCACATGTGAGTGAGTTATACCGAGAATGAGGCAGATGCCTCATGTGATTCAAGTTTTGATGAGGCAACTTGGATATGAGTAACTATACATGGCATTGAGAAAATGTGGGTAGTTATTATTGGTTCATGATAAATGCCTTCTAGTTATTATGATAGTGCAACATTGTGGGGATAGGTTGGGAGTCGGTTTAACATTTTGTAGGGATAGGAAGGGCAAAAGTTTAACATCTTGCACGGACAATATAGGTGTGGGTTTAAAGTCGTGAGGAGAAAATATAGTCACAGACTTAAATTTTTTCAGGGATATGATAGGCATAGATTTGAACTCTTGCAATGAAAGGATGGGAGTAGGTTTAATAACTTACATGGATAGGATGGGCACAAGTTTATAATCTTGTGGGAATAGGATGAGTGTAGGTTTAACATCTTTTGGGGATAGGATGGGCGTAGGTTTAATGTATTGTTAGGAAAATATGGGCGATCAATACACTTCATGGAGGTGGATCAGGTGATTGATTGTGTCGCAAGAAGGGAATATTTCACACTTAGATGATGTCAAGTGATTAGGATGCCTCGTGGAGGTGGAACAAGTGATTGAGTGCATCCCATAGGTGGGAATATGTCATAATATAATGATTTCAGGTGATCATGACACTTCTTGGAGGTGGATCAGGCAATTTTTTCATCCATAGAAGGGAATATGTCACACTCAGATGATTTCTGGTGATCAGGATGCCTCACGGAGGTAGATCAAATGATTGAGTGCCTCCCTATGAGGGAAGATTTAACACTCATATGATGTCAAGATTGAACCTCAGGGAGGTGTACTATGTACCTTGTTCATGATATAGTTATAAAACCCCATGTAGTTTGATGACACTATTTATGATTAGGTGATGGGACCAATCCATGCAGTTTAACGCCATGAGATAAGGATGATCATGTTGTGAATGGATCGTCAATGAGGGATGATGTGAACCTTACACATGGAAGCTACCTAGAGTGGGTGCTGCTAGTAGCATCAATGATGTGAATGGGGCATACACGTGGGTGATTCCCCTTGTAGGATGATCATCCCATTGTGGGGGAGAAGTGTATATCCCATGATGATCATATATGTGTCATATTGTGTTTATCACATAGGGTAAGATATGGGGTTTCATCCCATGTGAGTCATACATGGGGCATCCTATGTTTACCAGATAGGGTAGGGGTGTGGATTCATCCCATTCCATCCATATGTGGGGAATCATGTGTTTATGACATAGGATAAGGCTAAAATTTAATGTTATGTGCTATGGATGTTGTCATGTAGTTTAATGTCGTATGACTAGGAAGTATTGCTGGAAATTTTTACTTCATGAAGCTCAAACGTGTACAAG
The DNA here is from genome assembly GCA_963277665.1 of Viscum album. Lineage (NCBI taxonomy): Eukaryota > Viridiplantae > Streptophyta > Magnoliopsida > Santalales > Viscaceae > Viscum > Viscum album. Next base: position 218,582 of record CAUJRU010000856.1, on the reverse strand, counting down.
GATTACATCCCAAGGGGGGCCATGTTATGGTGAGAGGAAGATCTAGCTTAAGAACCCTCATCCAAGACAAGTGCACAATTTCCCTCAAACAGGCCACCTCTAGGGCTTATGTAACTACCACTCATATTCCATTTGGTGGGACAAATCATTGGAACTTTCGTGGAGGAGTGGACGTCAGGAGGCCCAATGTTAGTGTGCCTATGCTTAGAAGCAAAATTAATTATGGTACCTATTCTATGAAGAAATATATAGGATGGATCCCCATGTCACACTTAGGGAAATGTGGGTAAATAAAAGAGAGGGTGGTATCGGACACATATGAATTTTTGGTGCACTTGAATCTGTCCTAGATTGGTACGGGGGCCCTAGGAACTCAACCATCATGAAGGAAGATCGTCTAAAAGGAGGAACCATATTGATTCCTATATGAGGTTCTTGAAAATTTTTATTCTTCATGGAAGTGGGTCTCACAATCCCCATGAGCCGCATAGAGAATAGGGGTATCGCAAAGGAGTATGCTTTAGGACAACATACCTTGGGGTAAAGTATTAGTTCTCATGGGGTTGGCTTCATGAAGGATAAATGCCTTACGAATCCCCAAGTGACACAAAGGGTTTTATTCTTCCACAGAGTCAATTTACCTTCATGAAAGGCATCTTTATTATGGGGTGAGGTTCTCAAGAACCCATGGGAGTCTATTTCATAAAGGGTTACAACCATAGGAAACCCATCCTCTCTCTCTCTCGCTCAAGAAGCATAGGAGTATCATGAACTCAGAGTGTTTGGAATAAGATGAAAGGTAACTTACCCTTTAATTTCAAACATAAGGGGATATTTATAGTCTTTCTGGATGTGGGGGTGTGGTTTTCACAATGTTTGGAGCCTCATGTGAAGCTTTATGAGCTTCATTAGTAGACGAGGCTCTGTGAAACCAAATATTTCTATGTAGAGGTTACCATCAACCCTATGCATGTTCAAAAAAGGGGCTATGAAACTCGAGATTGATGTTTTATATATTTTATTGTCATCCATACACATGTATGGGACCTTCATGATCTTCAACCATTCATGAAGGTGGTTTCTACTGAAAAATGGGAATTGGGATGTTTCAGCCCGAATTCACTTCAAATTGATTGCACCTTCCTCAACCTCTCTCATAAAAAATATTTTAGAGTAAAAAAATAACCCCTTAGAATTGGATCTGATGAGGGGAAGGAGGTTTGGATTTTTAGGGAAAAAATCCAAAAATTTTCAATTGGCTATCTCTTCGCAAAGATCCTTCATGGACCTCAGCATAGTTTTATGCCTATATATAGTTGTTGGGGTCCCTTGGGGGACTAAAAGACTTTTTTGAATGATAGTCCTATTGTTCTAATTTCAATAATCTCATGAAATTCTCGAGTGTTTTGGGATTTCTATCCTCACAACTCACAAACCTCAAAACCTTCACGAACATACTTCCATGACCGGACCTCTGTGAATATAACCTTGATGAGAATAACCCTATGAACCGATCTTCAGGAACTAGCATAAAAATCCTTATATTTCCTAGAAAAGAATAGAAATTGGGGCTGATGATGCTTTAGATAATATATGAATTGATATGGTTGATAACATCACAATCAGAGAGAGTTTCAAGAGTGTTTCAGACCATGAAATGCTTACATCACCCCTGATAGAAGCTTATTAGGAATAATCTCTCTCCAATAGGATGTCACTTTATGGATTTTGGATGAGGTAAAATTTATTCATCCCAGATGCGGGATAAGATTAGAATTCTTATTTATTTAGAAGAATGCATAAATAGTAACAATGACATAGGACTGCTGAGGGACACATCCTGATAGACCATGTGTCCCTCGCCACACACACTATGTGGAACAAAATTATATATGTTAACAAGTAGGTGCAAGAAGTAGAGGTATATACTCCTAAGTATGATAAAATCATAAAGGTAGGTTTGGGGGACCTTCTCATGGGGTGGATAGAAAATTGATATTTGTTTTAGGGTGGAAACTTCATAGAAAAGCGGGTTTAGGAGTATTGTGCATGCCAATCATGCCATGAGTTCAAGGTAGAGATGAAGGAGGTAGGGATCTATGAGGACTCATGGGCCTCATAGTTCCACATCTTCCATTATCTAGAGCTCGTTATAGACCTGCTAACTAGGTGGTCACTAGGGACTAACACTTTTCATCCGCACCATGGGGAGGTTGGTATCAGCTTGTGGAATCTTTACTAGATTACTGATATCCCGATGTAAGGATAAATGTACGATGAATGTTTCTCTAGATATAACATTTTGAAAGACCAGGATAAAATTCCGGCCTCCGAAGGGATCTACTATACCTTCTATAGGGGGAGATAAAACACAAGATGGTGATGAAGGACACCCATTTAAGAAATGGTTCATCTACTTCTTAAATTAATTTATAGAAAGGATACTCGGGAGGATATGTATGTGCCCTGTGATGTTACATATTGTCAAGGGGAACTCATACTAGAGAATATTGGAGGAAATCCAGTGGTAGTTTTGGGGTTATAACATGAATCATGGGGCACCTGTGGTCAGACTGGAAGAGTTCATCACTAAACTGATACGTGGATTTATTCTCCTAGAGAGAGATACATGAATGGGGGTGTGGTCTAGAACCATTATCATGATGGATATGTTGTTGATGGGGAAACACATCAAACCAGCTGTCCTGGTATTGTAAAATTTGTAAAAAGTGCTCTACTACATTATCTAAGGGAAGAATCCACTTCATGTGTGTGGGCCCTCCACTTTCTATATGAATGGGTCATTGAAAAAATGGGGAATATGAGTATCCAAAATCTATTTATCCTCCTTGCACAAATTTCTAGCCATCAATTTTTTACATTTCTAATAGTTTTTTGCTTAGGTTGGGCTCAATGATCACATTATCAAATATTGGTTCTATGGATTGATTTATATTACAACCCTTCCCCCTTCCTATGGGGATGGTGATTGATGAAGGTATGGGGACTATTAAGTAGTCATCATACCTCCTAGCCTTCCATGGTAGGGTACTAGTGGTGGGGGTAGACTATCAAGTCATCTGTGAGCCCTACAACCCACACCACTTCGCAAGGTAGTTCTAGTGCCTACATTGTGCCCTTAATGGGGATGGTAGATGGGGTTTTGGTAGTTGACCCTACCTCCAGAACATCCCAAGAGGTGTCTACTAGTGAAAAAGTCTCTACAAGAGATGATGAATCAATGGCGGAGGCATACATCATACTAGAAACTAAAACAATTGAAGAATATGCAGTGACCATGCCCATATTATAGGTTTCGTCAGTCACTGCTGCTAGAGCAGAATTCACAAGGAATGTAAATGAGATTGTTCTATCAATAGAGGTTATCAAGTGGTATATAATGGTTGGGCCTAACTTGGGGGTTCCACATGAGGCAGTTAGGACTTTTGCTATGGGTGAGGGGGGTGGTGAGGATCCATTCCCTCTGGAAATGGATTTTAGACCACCTAAGGACATGCCTATGAATAATCCATCCATTGATGTGTTGTAAGTCCTTCTTCCATATAAACCCACACCACCCAAGGAATTCAAAAAATCTGACTCAGATACTACCAAGGAGAACTGGGTCATTCAGCACAAGGTGTGGAGGTATGAGCATAAATTCATAACTCACACTCCAATGGATGTCCTACAAAACAAGGTGGGATATCTCTTCCATTTTATAGTTATCAAGGGGACTAGTGGGTTGGATTCCATTATCCTACACACACAAGCTTGAGACATCCTTGTTGATTAGGCACATTCTGAGTGGAAAGAGTTTGATATGTACTGGAGGAAGCACAAGGTTGAGGGATCCAAGGAACTTTAGGTATCTAAAAGTGAGATCACCTATTTAGAAGGGTTGGTGTAGGAGCATGCATCCATGAACACATCCTAGGTTGATATCATTGGTCATCTGAAGGAACATTTGGTGATAACAGAGGATAAGGGGGTGGATGTGGTATCCCCAGTGATCGAGTGCTGATACAAATAGAACTAGATGTGGATCAAGGATGGATATGTTTTCCCTAAATCCATGTATTAGCTGGCCAACTTGGCAGAGCAGCAGCAGGCTCTAGAGGCTACTCAGCGGAGGTTGTCTGAGCTTGAACACTCGATCACAAGGACATAGTCGTAGGTAGAATTTTTTACTGGGATGATAGAAATATCTACTGTATGGATGAACTTCACATACTTAAGTTCATTTGTTTTAAACTTTTTATATTCCTAGGAATTTTTTTTCATTCTACTATCATACTTCAATCAAAATAACATGATAAAAAATTATCAATCCCTATGACAATTTGAGTCATGCTCATTGTGATAAGAAAGGTTTGATCATATGATTTATCATTTATATGAGAATGTAAAGTAACTACTAAACACTCGATGTATGAAATTATTCAATGACCATCAGGAGTGTCTTTGTTTAGGAGGTCTATGGATGGATAATGGGGATCTCAGAACAACCAATTTTTTCTCCAACATACACTAGTGCACTATTGGTGTAATTAAAATGATGTTAAATTCTACTTGAATACTGGGGAATGAAAATCATGAATTGTGATGCCTACAATTTGTAACACAGTGGGGGTCACATGACGATGGAGGATAACTAATCATCATGTCCAAAACATAGAATCAATTATCATTATTCTAAGGATGTGGAAATAAAAATGAGGGTTGACTAGATACCATGTTAGAAACATGGGACCTATCTCAAAATGTCATCCAAAGTCTTCCAGAGCATGTTCCTAGGATGGTAGGTGAGATAGTATGGCATGCGACCATTCTATCAAGTGGGACCTGTTCAGACATAGAGGAGGATGAGGATCCCAATAAAGGGATATACAAATCATGGAGATGAAGTGATGGAATGTTTTGATGGATTTCAATCCTCCTAGAATTATTCCACCAGTTATTTTAGCACATTAGGTAGGAGTATCAGTTTGACAGAGGTCAAACTCATCTTCTAAAGAGAGCATTATCTCAGATGTTGAGCGATGAAGAACATGAATGATGTGGTGGGTGATTGGAACCAGGAAATGTATTCTAAGGAAAGGGACTAATATGATCTTTTATTTTACATCATGTAATGAGGATTATAGATACCCAACCACGGGGGAAGGTGTTAATAGGGTCACATAATATGGGTACTTCATATAAGGGCATGTATGTAAAAAGGATCTAAGAAGACTCTGCACCAAGACAAAGAATCTAGGGTGAGTCACACATAGTTTAAGTTCATGATGATTAGACCAAAGGGTTGTGTGTCTCAAATGGGATATGTGTGGCCTAGTGGAGAGGTAACCTGGTGTGAATGGGAGATCCTAGGAGACCTCACCACAAGGAATATCCTGGAGTCATCTTAAACATATTTTATGTTTGTGATTCTTGGAACATGATTCATAGTTTATGGTCATAGATCTAGTACTGTAAATTCATCATCTCAAAAGGATGTGTGTAGCTTAGAAGAGTGAAAATTCAACGTGAATTGAGGGCCAAGAAGTCTTGACAGTGCATAACACATTCTTAGGGGGGACTCATACATAGTTTAAAGTCACGCTTCATAGACTTGGGTTATTAGTTTAAGGTCATAGATTTTGGACCATGGGATCTTAGTGTATGTTCATAGAGTTTGGACCAGGGGATCTTATTTTAAGGTTATAGTGTTTGGGCCATGTGCACCCTAAATTTTTTTGCATGACATGAAATCTTATTAACCTAATGTGAATGGATGTCCAAGGGAGGTCCCTTCCATGAAAAACATAATGTCCAGGTTGAAAATAGTTTATGGTCATGATACCTGGACTTGGGTTGTGTGTCTCCAAGGAATATTCATGTTATCAATGAATAGTTAACCAACATGAATGGAGGGACCTAGGAGGCCACCTAACACCACACAAAACATTCTTGAAACAACTTGCACATAGTGTAAGGTTTTGATGCTAGGAACATGGGATAAGCATCTCAAATGGCCATGTTTATAGTGGTGGAACAACAATCCCAATGTTAATTGAGGTCCAAGAAATCCCAATTATGCACAACACATTCCTAGGATGACTTTCACATAGTTTAGAGTTATGATGGTTGGAATCGGGATCCTTGTTTATGGTCATAGAGTTCAGAACATGGAGTCTCTCATGTTGTTTCCTTTCTTAAGGAGAACTTCCTCTCTACCCCTAAGACCAAATGATCTACGCTCAATGTGAGAAACAAATAATGGTATAGATTTATCATTTCTTTTTATGGGGAACACAACAAGGGGATAAAGAGACTGAAAAATACCATGAGGATGATTGTGAATTTAAAGACCTAGATAGTGAAAAGGTAATAACCAACAGAAGGGGAAAAATATAGATCATTTAAAAAAAAGGGTTTTATAACTACATTAGATTAAGTTGGAGAAAAAACACAGGATAAACTATTGACTAAGATTGTAACCCAGGATACATTGTTTGTTGTCAAAGATCCTTTGCGGCAGAAGCTCAGGATAGTAGGTGATCCAGTGTGGTGAGGTAAAACTCTATTAGGGAGATTTTTTATATCATAATAATAATTATTATCCAAATAAAACAAAGATTAAAGTGTTGAACTGTAATTGGGGAATGTTCTGGGGGGAATCTTAAGTGCCTTGGGAGTTATTCCATGCGCTCAAATGATCCAAATGAACATGCAGGTAGGTGAGAATCAAACCTGGACTAGAGTGGAGGGATGCCTCAAAATGAGTTGATGGTAGGGTTGGTACTAATACAAATTTCTAAGAATCACTATGTATCACATGAGAATAAGAACCAAGCCACACATAGTTCTGTGAAGTGGTGTGGTAGAAGAATATTTTGTGTAGGGTGATATCCTCTTGGATTAGGATATAAATCCATATCATATTAGGTGGCATCGTTGTTTTATATAGGTTTCTTCTTGACATCTCATATTTATCATATGAGGAATCCTGATTTCACATGGGGTAATTTTTTTGATCGTCATCCCTTACTTATCATATGTGGCATCCAATGTTATTTAAATAGGGTGAGTTTATAGTTTAACATCATGAGCTAAGGACATTGGGATTGGAAGTTTAATGTCATACAACTAGGACTAGGTCTGATACTAGTTTAAATTCAAAGAACTTAGACTATAGGAGTTATTACTTGTTTAAGGTCACATATATTTGAAAAAAGGGAGGCATGACTATAAAAAACGAGGATTTATTGACACAAAATAATGATGAACCAATGTTCAAGGAGGGACAAAGGGCCCCTTTACCATATTAAACTCAAGAGACTATACTCAGGATCAACCTCATGCTACTAGGAGATAGGGGAACCCATAATGAGTAGACGAAGGGGGCTAGGCCCAGGATGAAATATCCAAGCGTCAGTACATATCCCATGATAATGGGAATCAAGCTATGTGTAGTTTTGAAAGGTGGTGTAGTAGGATACTAATGATAAAAGGGGATAACCTCTCAAATGAGGATAATTGTCTCATATTGAGATAGGAGACATCCCAATTTCTTATGTGGTATGACTATAGTTTAATGTCATGCGTAGAGGATGTTTGTGTTTGTTCATCCCATATTTTGTATATGGGTCATTCTACTTTTATACTAGGTAATTAATCACACATTAGGAGGCATAACAGTTTTATATGGGCATGGATAATGTTTAACGTTGTGTAATGAGGATGTTGGCAGGGCTTTCACGTCAAGATGACCATTCTTTTCTTCCTCTTATTGGTTTATGATGGCATCGCATCCTGCTAATGGGTCAAGTAAAATGAGTGGAGATTATACCTAAAAAACAAAAATGCAATAGCTTTTTTGGGTGACAAAACTATGGGTAACAAATATTATTGTAGTGAATCCATGACTGATCCTAGATATAGAATGTCTAGGCATCACTACATATTCCATAAGAATTAGAATCAAACCACACATAGTTTTGGAAAGAGGTGGAGTCATAGGTTTGTTGAAACACCAAGGATAAAGAAATCCATATGAGGGGTGAATTCACATAATTTAAGGTCATAATTATTGGACCAAAGGCATATAATTTAAATTCATATAGCTCAAACTAGAGGGCACTATTTGAGGATGTTTTGTGGTGAAATTTTTTTAATGCCTGATGAATGGAGCCAAGGAGGCCCTACACCACATTAAGTGATCCTGAAGTCGATTGCACACAGTTCACGATTATGCAGCCTAGACCATGGTGAATTGTTTAAAGTTATGATGTTTGGACTATTGGTAAATAGTTTTAGTTAATATTTTTGGACAATTGGAAATGTTTTTTTATGTAATTTATATGGAATTAAAGAGGTAGAACTCTACATGAAAATAGGACATAAAATCCCACATACCACAAAAATACCTTGGAAAAAATGACACATAGTTTAAGTTCATGATACATAGACCAGAGATGGATGTGGAAAGATATTTAAATTAATGATTCATGGGATGGGAAGATTTTTTTCTCAAGGGTATTTGTGTGGAGTGGAAGAGGTAAAATGTGGCATTAAAGGATCCAAGGATGCTATTGTAACACATGCTCACCATGGGACAAACTGCTTGAAGTTTAAGGTCATAATGCTTGCACCATATAGGGGATAGGGGGGAAAAGGGTTAAAAATTTTAGTTGGGTGTAGATATGGGATGTTTAAGCATTGTTACGTATCCCATGGGAATGATAATAAATCCATACGTATTTTTGGAACACGGTGTCGTAGGCGACCATTGTTGGAAGTGGGAGAAACCCTCTCTGATGAGGGAATTGAAAAATACCATGGTTGTCGAGGGGAATATCATGCCTATAAAATGGTATAAGGATATAATTTATCATCATATGATTAGAACGTCGGTTTTATTTTATCTCATATCATATGATGAATCCCGATTTCATTTTGGGTAAGGTTTCTAATCAACTTATACTTATCATATGTGGCATCCTGGTTTCATATGGGGTAGCAGCTACTGGATCATCCCATACTTATGTATGAGGAATACCGGTTTTATAAAGGGTAATATTGAATTTTAACGTCATGAAATGAGGATTTCATGATTTTTAGTTTAATGTCATACAAATTAGAATATAGGGGTTGCAAATAGTTTAAGGTTAAAATGCTTACACCATGGAGGTGATGTTAGTTTAAGGCCATAAAGGTCAAACCAGTAGAAAATATTTTAAGGTATTACTTTCTAGAGAAAACTTTCTTGTTTGTGGGTGTCAAAAAAACAAATATTTACTATGTTAAAATGTAGTATAGTGGGTAAACAAGGTTGTATCTAGATATGAGTGCACAATAACCAAACTATCATCCTAAAATTTGGGAAATATGTGGAGGTTCTTTTTGAAATAGTTTTATTTTGAAAAGGAATAAAAGAAAAAAAACAAAGGAAATAAATTACAAAAAATATTGAAAACAAATTTTAAAAGAATTTGTTTGAAAACAGTGATAAGAATTGGGTGAACAAGTTAGGTCCATCTTTCAATTTCATGCTATCATAATTCTATTTTATCTAATCCAATTCTATTATACTGATTAAAGTGATGTTCCAAGATAGATTCCACTCACTCTCTTAGTCAAATGGTGATTGTGTGAGTAAACCTTGACAAGATCATAGCTCTATCTATACTCCTTCCTATATGAAAAATATTTTTAGGGAATAACCTCAATTGAATTAGGCAATTCCCAATCGGATCTTGTTTATCCCCAATAGTAAAGAATATCCACAACCCCCCCCCCCCCCCCCCAAAACATATACTGACAATCTCCAAGTACTTCCCTACTAATCCCTAATATATTCCATAATATATAGACCATATCCTAGAGGAGATATAAAAGGATCATTGGAAAAAGTAAAATCAAAAACTAAATCTAAAACCAAATACGATCATACATGGTAATAAAAACTGCTATTAGAAATTAAAACCAACTTTGCAAAAGAGATATAATATTTTTACCATTAAGTGCAAGAACTAAAAAATTAAAAAATAGAAAACCTCTCCTTCACTAATAATTTAAAGGATTATACCTCCATGTTAAGGTTATCCATGAATAATGTAGAAAAATAATACATTACAAAACTAAAAGGAAATAAAAGAGGGGAAAGTAAGAACAAAAATTTTCTATTTCAGAATCATTCCTCAAAGAGTTTGCTTTTGTTCGGCCAAATAGAGTCCTAGAAATTGATAGGGTACATACTTAAAAGTTTTTCTAAATGAAGTGTTATATAAAACATAAAAATTTCAAATCATTTGGAAAATTTTAGTGGGTTTTATGCGTGAATTAATGAAATATACATTTTCTGGATGAGGAGACTCTTCAAATTTCTCCAATTTGATGCATGAAAATACGATCTTAATGAGATAATTTCTCCATGTAATTTAGTGGGAGAATGATTATTTGAGTCTTATTTTATATCCATATAGAATAAACTCACATATAGGTTTCCCGGCCATGATATTACTCCATTACTGAGGTAGGGTACATTATGTTGGTCAGAAATATTTCTCTACTTGATTGATTTTTCTAGGTCATTGTGTTTAGAATTGGATCTTGGTGTAGAAGAAAAGGTCGATTCCAATGAATAAATTAAGTATAAACAAAATAATCACTCACTTTGGATAATAATTTTAAAAGATATTATATAAATATAGAATGTTAAGAAAACTATTAAGTTTCTAGAATTAAGAAATATTCACAATTAATCCCAAAATTCACCAAAAGTACTAAAATGATACAAATTAGCTCAAATTTATTAATTATAAGGGATTAAATAAATAATAGAAATATAAATAATTCTGAAAATAGCATCTCTATCAATTCCCCTACACATAGAAACTGGACTCCTGGGCAAGTAAGAATCAAAATGAAATCAAAGAAAATTCAAAACACATGCCCATAAGATCAAAAAATTCCAAACCAAGAAACAAAATATATAATGAGTCATAAAAAACCATTATTTAAAGTTCTCAATTCAGATCATTCAGTTTATTTTCACTTATTTTCTCCTACCATGCTCACAAAAACACCTAACTCACATGAATTTTCTCTCATCTCACCGATATCAATTTTCAAAAAGAATTTTATCATCCAAACTCATGAAAAGATCACTATAGGCTTGATAAATTCATACATATACACATTTTTTGAGTCAAGGAAATGTATTTATCATGACGAATTTATAGGTTTGTTCTATTTCTTTCAATAGGTAATATTTATATGTCAAAAATTAGGAGGCATAATATAAGAGGTTTTGGCTCTTTTTGTAGAAAATTACAAGATTCTAATTTTCACTCATATATGGACTCCTCCTCACTCTCCATTGAATAAAATCAAATATATCATCATGAAATATCAAGAAAAGTTTTCAAAATTTATAATTTCATTAGAAAAAAATCAATCATTTCAAACATAATTTTTCTTGGATTCTCCAGATATATACAACTTTATTTCTCCATTGGAAGCTCTAAAAAAGAACAACTTCTTTTATCATTAAATATCTAGAAAATGAATATATTTCAAAAAATGGTTTGTTTGTATAAAAAACATGTCTTAATAATTTTATTTTCTACCCAAAGTATCACCAAATGAGGTATCACAACACAATATAACGTCCCCCCACACTTAAGTTCAATTTGATCATGTGATTTCAGTTCAAGAGCGGGTTTGATAGAGAAAATTGGCATGTAATGTGGATAACATGACAGGATGTTTTTGGATTATAAGGGATAAAAGGATTAAATGAATGAATTAAATTTATCCTTTTGAAAATAGGGATTTAAAACCAAAGAAATTACTTAATCATTTAAAACACAAGTAACTCAATCCCTCATGTTTTGATATAAATAAATCAAATTCTGGTTAAAAAAAGCAGGGTATGATTCTCTAAAGAAGTTAGGTGAATGAAAATAATCTAAGAAAAAATTTTTAGAAGCCTCACGGGAAAGTTATTTCAAAGATAAAGATAGTGATATGTGGCACAAGATTCAAAATTTTGAGTACTTTTCATGAAATTCCAAAATATTTGAACTTGAAACAATGACATTTTCAACATTCATTTAATCTTAGTTTCATTGAATAAATTGGTTCACTCATTGAAATTAGTTTAAAAAATGGACATGATAATAATTTCACCTCAAAAGTTTCAAAAACACACAAAAAATGAAAAACAAACAAACCAAAATTTGAAAATGCACATTTTTTATGAAAATAAAAAAAAAATCAACGAATAAAAATCTAAAACTATAAAGGTTCCCTCCTTCACACGTAAACGCTATAATGTCCATAATTTATTTAAATTTATTTAACATGTAAGAATATTTGAAAATGAATCATAGTAAGAATGAAAGTGTAAAGGATAGGTATGACATAACTTATTCATTGTGAAACATTGAGTTAAGTTCCTAAGTGATGAACACTAAAAACCTATAACAAAAATCAGAAAAGAAAATTTAATAAATTTATTAAAAGAAATGAAAGTATAAATATAAATAGAAAAGAAGGATAAAATGTGGTTTAATCCCCCCAAGTGGGATTTTGGTTTTTATGGCCTCTAGATGGGGAGTTTCATTTGGTTATCCCCATTCTTATGGTGGGTACAATTTCTTTCTAACGAACCACCATAAATTCTTCTTTCTAGAATTAAATTATTCATTTTTTAGGGCTCCATAGATATAGTATTCCAAATCCACCCCCCTAAAAATGATATGCTTCTTGTATGGTGGTGTTAAGAAAAATAATGAGTCCTCCCCTTTCAGGGTTTCCACTTTCACAACCTCTTCGTTATTCTCCTGTGATTTCTCATGGTATGTTGTATCAATGGAATAATCAAAGGGAAATTCAGAGTTTAATTCTAATTGATAAAAATTAAAACATGAAGAATAAATATCAAATTATTATATTTTAATTTGAGTACCATGTGTCTCGTTTTCCTCTATAAAATCAACTTTGATATTATCTTGAACTACCTCTAATAAGTGTTCAACAAGTTCATAGAGATCCATATGTTCCTCATCAGATGTGTCTTATTTTTCTTCCTTATCCACCAAGGCAATACAAGTGTTGTCAGAATCTCTATATTTTAAATCAAGGAGAGGTAACACTCAAATCAAATTCAGTAAAATTAGAATGAAAAGTGTTTAAGAAAAGATCATCTCCTTGTGTTTGTTTGGATTCAACTTATTCTTCTATGGGAGGTGCCTATTGCTTTTGAGTTTATCTAGATAGGAGAAGGTAATCAGGATCCTCCATATTATATTCAAATTTCACCACACTAGTGGTGTCTTCCTTAAATAAAGTTATCTCTTCTACTTTATAAGTAATAGGGGTATCGTGTGGTTTTTTACACTCATTCCAGAAGTTATCCAGATATTTTTGATCTCCCATATGCATTTCAAAGGGAAAATATTATTCTTAAATATCCTCTAACATTGATTTATCTGGGATGAATGTATCTTATTTTAATTCCATCAAGGCCTCCATGGGTTATTCAACTTGAATGATAATCAGGGAATCCACTTCAAACACTTCTTATAGTTATGGTTCTTATTTTGGCTCCACCAGTTGCTCTTGGGATGCATGTACATATTCAGTTATCCACTCTATTTTTCTCTCTAGTTTATTTACTATTTTACTAATCCTTTCCAATTAGACTTCAAGATCCTAGTGAACTTCTTCTTCTTGGTGTTTCACCTAATAAATTTATACAAAAAAATTTCTAAGAAACAAGGAAATGTATTTTTTTACCCCAACCATTTCTTGATAAAATTCCATAAAATACTCCAGGAATTCAATCAATTCTCTAGACAATCCCACCAACACTGGGCATTCGAGGTCCAATTTAAGGTCTTAAATGAGATCCTTGAATTCATCCTCCTTAATGATTTGGATTCAAGATCCCAAGATCTATTTAGAAAAGAAATAAACACTATCCTTTATAGACCATGTTGAGTTAAACATTGGTTATTGCACTTATGGGTAATTTTTATATGAATTAAATAATTAATCATTTGAAAACATCATAGTAAAAGATATTTTTTAAAAAAATTAATAGAGTCAAAAATTTACAATAATATAGTTGGCACTGCCTCCCTTGAAACAGTGCCAAGTTTTGACATGTTCCTATCATGGAGTGTAATAAAAAAAACATTTTGTAAGTAAAAATGTAGTATAGTGGGTAACATAGGTTTTCTCTAAAGAGGATCGTGAAAAAATAAAGATGTAAACATAAAATTTTAAAAATAAGTGGAAGTTTATTTTGGAATTATTTGATTTTAAAATGAAACTAAAGTAATGAAACAAATGTAACCAATTAATAAAAATATTTCTTATTTTATAAATCATGTGATTGAAAATAGTGATATGAATTAGGTGATCATGTTAGTTTTAGTTTTATTATTTAATGATATTATAGTTTCAATTTATCCAATCCACCTCTACTAATCCAATTAAAGTGAGATTCCAAGATCACTACCACCCACTCCCTTAGTCAAATGGTGATGGTGAGAGTAATCGTAGCCAAGATCTCATATCAATCTACTATCCTTTCGATGTGAGAAAGAGTTTTAGTGAATACCCTCAATTGACTAAGGAAATTCCTTATTGGGTCATTTATATCCTAAAAAATTAAGAATATCAACTAACCCTTCCATGCAAACTAACAATCTTCAAGTACTTAACTACTAAGTCTTGATCTATTCCATTGTATATAGACCATAACCTAGAGGAGGGAGAAAATTAAAATTCACCAAGTAAAATTATAAATAGAATATAAAACCAAATATGATCATAAATTATAATATAAAGTGTAAATATATATTGAATCCAACTTTGAAAATGAGATAAAAGATTTTATACCATTAAGTGAAAGAACTCAAAAATTATAAAATAGAAAACCCCACCTTCCCTAAACTCTCAGAGTATTACCCATCTATGTTATGTGTATCAATTAATAATGGGGATGAATAATACATTACAAAAGTAAAAGTAAATAAAATAGTGGAAACAAAGAATAAATAATTTCTATTTTAGAATCTTTCCATTGAATGTTTTCTCCTTTTTGGCCCACTAGAATCACAAAAATCAAAAAGGTACCTTCATAAATGTTGTTATAAATGAATTTTTTTATCAACACTAAAATTTTTAATGTATATGGACAAGTGTAGTGGGTTTTATTATAAAATTAATGGATTATAATATTTATGGCTGAGGAGACTCTTCAACTTCCTCCAAATGGATGCATGTAAAGATAGCCTTAATGAGATAATTTATCCATAGAATTTAATATTAACATGATTATTTGAGTCCTATTTCATATCCATATATAATAAACTCATTTGGAGGTCTTTAGGCCTATATATTCCTCTATTAATGATGTGGGGTCCATTCTATCAGCGAGAAAAAGTTCTCCACCGGATTGATTTTTTTGTGCCATTGTATTTCAAATTGGTTCTGCTTCTAGAAGTCAAATTTCAATCCCGCTAATAAATGAAGCCTAAAAAAGAATCACTCACATTGGATGAAAATTGTAAAATATATTCCTAAAATAGAGAATATTGAGAAAACTATTAAATTTCCAGATTTAAACAACTTTCACAATTAAGATCAAAAGTCACCAAAAATTATAAAATGATGAAAATCATCTCTAATTTATTAATTTGAAGGGATTAAATCATTTAAAAACATATGAATAATTTTTAAGATATTATCTATATAAATTCTCCAACACATAACACTTTGACTCCTACACAAGTAAGAATAAACACCAAATCAAATAAAATTCAAAACACTTTCCCATGAGATCCACCAATTCCAAACCAAGAAACAGAAGATATCACATTTCATAAAAAACATTATTTCACGTTCTCCATTCAGATAATTCAGTGTATTTCCACTTATTTTCTCTTACCATGCACCCAAAATACCAACCTCATTTGAATTTTCTTAGATCTTAGAAAGGTCAATTTTTAACAAGCTTTTTCCCATCCAAACTCATGAAAAAGCCACTATAGGCTTGAAAAAATTCATACACCTCCACATAATGTGGGTAATGGACATGTGTTTATCATTAGTAATTTTCAGGGTTGTTTCATACCTACTAGTTGGTAGGATTTAGAAATCATAAATTTTAACATAGAATAAGGAGGTTTTGGCTCTTTTTAAGAAAAACTGTTAGATTCTAATTTTCAATCATATATGGTCTCCTCCTCATTTCCCTTAGTAAAAAATAATCTCTATCATCATGAAAACTCAAGGAAATTGTACACCATTCATAATTTAAATAGAAAAAAATTCAATCATCTCTAATATAATTTTTCATGAAATCTATAAATATGAACAACTTTATTTCTCCATTGGAAGCTCTACAAAGGCATAATATCTCTTATCATAAAAGCTACCGAAAAGTAAAATAATTTAATAAAATGTTTTTTTTTCAGAAAACACATCTATTAAGAATTTTATTTTCCACTAAAATTATCACCAAATGAGGTAGAACATCACAACATAACTTCCCTTACACTTATGTTCAACTAGATCAGGAAATTTCACTTCAAGAGGAGAGTGGATAGGGAAAATTGGATTATAATGTGGATAACCTAATAGGATGTTCATGGATTATAAGTTATAAAATGATTAAATGTACAAGGAGGGAATAATTAAATAGATTCTTTTAAATAGAGGTATTTAAAACTAAATAAATGCCTCAATCATTTAAAACACAAGTACATAAAACCCTCAAGTTTTAATAGGAATAAATCAAATTATGGTTAAAAAAGAAAGGTATGATTATCTAATAAAGTAAGGTGAATGAAAATAATATGAAAAAAATGGTTCAAAAGCCTCATAGGAAAATGACTTAAAAGATAAAGATAGTGAGATGTGGAACGAGATTCAAAATTTAGATTACTTTTCATGAAATTCACAAATATCTGAACTTGAAACAAAGTCATTTTCAATAGTCATTTAAGCTCAGATTCATGGATTAAATTGGATCACTTATTGAAATGGGTTTCAAAAATGGAAATTATAATCATTTTAGTTCAAAATTTTACGAAACACACAAAAATTGAAAAAGAAAAACATAAAAATTTCAAAACACACATTTTTTGTTTCTAAAAAAATTGTATGAAAATCCTAAACTATAAAGTATCCACCCCACACTTAAATGATTTTGTTTCCATAATAAATTCAAAAGGATTTAACATGTCATCATATTTGAAAATTAATTATATAAAGCAAGCATGTATAATAGAGAGGTATGAGCTGACTTATTCATAGTGGAACATTTAGTTAAGATCCTAATTTTTGCACACTAAAAACCTATAAAGAAAATTTTGAAAGTAAAAAATAATAAAATAATTGAAAGAAATGAAAATATAAATAGAATTAAAAAATAAGTACAACTCTTGGTTTATTCTCCTAAGTTGTCCCTAAGTCTTGACTACCTCTATATGGGAAGTGCCAGTTGGAAATCCCCAATATAATGGTGGGTGTTGTTTCTTTTTCATGAACCACCATAAATTTTTCTTTCTAGCATGAACTTCATCCTTTTTGTTTTGGACTTTATGGTTATAGTATTCCAAATCCACCCCAATGAAAATGAGATTCTTCTTATATGGTGGGGTTATGAAAAAAAATGTGTCATCCTATTTCATGGTTTCCACTTAAACAACCTCTTTTTTATTCTCTAGTGATTTATCATGGTATATTGAATCAATGTAATAATCAAATATAAATTTAGAGTGTAATTATATTTGAAAAAAATTAAAACATGAAGAATCAATAACAAATTCTTCACTTTTAATCTGAGTAGAATTTTTCACATTTTCCTCCAGAAAATCCACTTTGATCTTCTCTTGAAATCCCCCCAATAATTGTGCAACAAGTTCAGGGAGATCCATTTATTACTCATCAGGTGCATCTTTTTTTATTCCACTTCCACCAAGAAAATAAAAGTTTTTTCCAAATCAAAAAATTTAAAACTAGGGGATATAATACTCAAACCAACATCAATAAAATAATAGTGAAATGAGTTTAAGAAAAGATAACCTCCCTAAGTTTGTTCTGCTTCAATTTATTCTTCTTTGGGAGGTGGAACTTATAGTTTAATTTCACTAGATAGAGGAAGGTAACTAGGATCCTCCATATTATCTTCAAATTCCACCAATTTGTTGGTGTCTTCCTTCAATAATGTTGTCTCGTATACTTTGTAAGGAATAGGGAGATCAAGTAGTTCATCACACTCATTATAGAAGTTATCTAGATATTTTTTATCTCTCATATGTATTTCAACCAGAAAATATTATTCATTAATATCCTCCAACATTTATTGTGCCTGGTTGAAGGGATCTTATTTTAATTTCATTGAGGCCTCCATGGGTTCTTCAACAAGAAAGATAAGAAGGGAATCAACTTCTACCATCTTTTTGGGTTCTGGTTCTTATTCCATATATATATGTTCCTTTAGGGATGCATGTACATATTCCAATTTAGAGACCTGAAGCTTAACGTACATGGAAATTACATTACTTTTGCGGAATACTTAGTACATAACAAAAACACACACACAAGGACCGTAATAGTTTAGTGTCTTTGGAAACTCGAAATATAATCTTCTAATCGTGGTGAAAGATCTTCAACATCTCCCATAAAGATCTTCTTTTTTTAACCTAAATTATTTCTTTATGTCCTGGGGAAAAGAAAACATAAAAGGGTGAGATCAAATGCTCAGTAAGGGTAAACAAAAGAAATATCAATCATGTCATATTCATAAGAACATATCTTTTGGAAATCTTAACCTGCAAAAGAGATCATAATTTCATAACATGGGATAAATCATAGTAGTGAAATGAAATCCCAATAATCATAACTTAAAACATGAAACTTTTTGGAATACACACATAATCATAGAGAATCATTTTTTATTAGTCAAGACTCATTGCCAAGACTATCTTAGTGGACAAAGTCCATTTCTGAACCGAGTCACCCTCGTTTTAGTCCTGTTTCACTGAACCGGTATAACCTACCGTTCCATCCATGTCTATCTCATGAGATATAAAATATTTACCCAATTCATTGGAAGGAGATATAGGTCCCACCCAACTCATAATGATACCATTCTTATGTGTGCCACAAAATCACAACTCGTACATCATTGCATAACCCATGTAATAAAAATGGGAATCTCAAACATCATGACATCATAAAACAATTAATATAGGATAAAGGAATTCATAAAAATATTTCCATCACAAAATAATCAAATCCATTTAATAATAGGTATAGAAACATAACCCTTTATTATCTTAGATGGAAAATAATTTTGATAAAACACTTGAACTCCATTCTTGAGGAAAATATCATTTCTGCTTCAAAAACACTTTTCCTTTCTTAAAATGTCGTACAATTATAAACTAAAAGAATTTGATTAAAAATAAACTTGAAAACATGTAAAGTAAGCTTCTTGGAAATAATATTTTAAAAATTCATTCATGCCGTATAAGTTAAAAAAACATTCTTCGTACTTTTGTCGAAAAAGTCAAAAAGTACCTCGTACGAAAAACGCCAAAAGATTCCTTTTATATCCTTTACTAAAAACTCACCGAATGGTAAAAATGGATTTAAACAATTGTAGGTTGATGTAAATAATATTAAATATTGAGGAAACATGTATTTGGATGATAAAATACACCCCAATAAATTCCAAAGTATGAACAATCTCGGATAAAAATGAGATTGTGATATTTCCCTTACCTTAGGTCCGATTTGCTTCGCATGTGTCCGACCCTCCTGTATAATGATTTAAATAATTTCATTGACTTATTAAAGAATCATATTCATTGTTATGATATCATATATGGTTCACTTATGACTTTATATTACCCGTTCTTTTGTAAATTCCATGTTAAAGAAGCGTTTTGGGTAAAATCGTTTCATTTATCGTAGGTGTTTGGACTTGTTGTTCTTGATATTTTTATTACTTATATCATGATTTACTTACTTCTAGAATATAAAATATGATTTATATATCATATATATTTATTATATATATATATATAATAGATAGATAAATGAAATGAAACACACCGTTCATGGAGACGGTAGTCCGTACGTACGCATGAATGCTGTTTTCCTTTCCTTATTGTCTTGAATGGAAGTAAGTAGATGAAATATATATATACATAAATCCATTAGATTTACCATGTCATATATTTCATTATTATTCATTATATATAATTTATAATCATTCTGGAATGGTTAACATGGATAATGAATCTCATCGCGTCGTGGAGACGGTAGTCCGTACGTACGCACGAGCGATGATATCATTCCCATGGTCGTGGAATTGTGTTGAAGTGTATTTATACTATTTCAGTATCAATATCACCTTATAATAATCATATATAGTTACTCATTAAACCACTATACCCGTCCAATTAAGTTTGTGGAGGAAAATAGATTACACCACGGCGTGGAGACGGTATTCCGTACATACGCACGCGCGGTGATTTCCTTTTTCCGTAGGATGGAGAGAAGGTTAATTAGATTTGTTTCATATTTATTATAACATATAACTATATAAGAAATACTTATGTTATTACTTTATCATGAAACAACTAAATAAGAAGAAGTTGAAGAAGAAATAAATTGAAAAAGATCGGTAATGGATATTACCTCTTTTTGACGCGCCTTCACTTAATGTCCACTTAAAGAACTAAGGATGGTCTTTGAAGAAGACCAGGACCTCTAGGATGATAATAGGGAAGTGGAGAAGATATTTGGGCAGGGTTTGGCCAATCTTGAATGCTCAAATTGGTGTGAGGAGGAGAGGGAGGAGGTGCCCTTTTATAAGGGAGGAGAGGGGCACCTTAGGAAAATCTCAAAATATTATTTTATATTAAGGTAAAATTCGGTTTATAATGGTTGAAAAGGGCCTTATTTCAAAGATAAAGTGGTGATGGGTCGAAATCCTTTCATCCAATAGGATTTAGACAAGTTTCGGTTATTATTTTAACCTTATCAATTAGATTTAACTCTAAGTTAAATAATTTAACTTTTACCGTGTCTTTTTGTTTTCTTACACTATATGGTTAATAAACTTACCATAACAAGCCAAACGAACCCCAAGTTGTTTATTATTAATATATATATCCTTATCTAAGTAATTTGGCCGATCCTTAGATTTTTAGGAATTAAATAACAATTAATAATATAATATTTGTTTTAAAAGCTAATTTATGTCAATTTTGACACTATTTGGTACATGATTTTTATGAAATTCATAACAGAATGATAAGTTCGAACCAAGTTACGTATATCAACAATAACATGTCATATTAACCTATAAAATTAATTTAAGTCATAAAAAGTCTCAAATTAAATTTATTTGGGCATTTATAACATCAATTATGTTAATATTTTATTAATAAGACAATTACTGCATCATCTTTGTGTCATAATAAATGATAATTATTTAATACCTAAAAATTCTAAATAAATTTCTATGATGTAGATAATTGTATTAGATTTCTGAAGACTATTCATGTTTTAAGTTTCATGAAGTTTATCACTAAATTAAAATTATTATACTTATAAGATTTAAGAAAGTGACATGTTGTCACATTCTTTGGTTTTAATAATAATTGAATTATTTTCATGGACAAAAGTCCATAAAATGAATCTAATCCGACCCTTAGGTTATATGGGACTAATTTTAGCCATCCAATAGGATTTTTACAAGTTTTAGGGTAATTTTATAATCTTATATTTACCCTTAATTACCCGATTTACCTTTAACTATAGTAAACAAAATGTACCGTAGTTACTATTCACAATGCCCAAAAATAAAAAGTAGCTTATTAACATAATTTGGACCCACTTATTCCAAATATGGAATCCATTTTTCCAAATTCAATACACAAAAGATGCATAAATTAAATTAAAATTAATCCCGTTGTCGAAAGAAAACGGGTTTTTCCTTAAAACATTGCAAAAGATTGAATTGATTTAACGTTCGAATTCAAGGTAAAATAAATGCTAATGAAATACATTATATTAAATGGTAAAAATATATTCTATTTATACTTTAAAACCATTCAATATTATAATTTAACCACATAAGATATTATGATGAAAAAAGTTGTTTTTAATTAAAATATAGCGTGTTTTTACTATTCATCAAAATATGAAAGTTATCGGAAAAATATCAAAACTTTATCTAATGTAATTTTTTATATCCTGATTCAAAAGAAGAATTTTATTTTGTCAAATTGAACTTATAAACATGTCAAAAACTAGATTTAAAGTGAGTGCGCCATCAAGAGGCGACAAAACTGTATTTTTTGAAAAATACTTATTTTACCCGAAAAGTTTATTTTGTTCTTATTCTGTGTTCTAGAAATGTGTAAGATGAATAATAATGTTATAAAATTAAAACATTAGTTAACACTATTCATACCTTCTATTTCATAACAATATTATGATAATATATCATTGTTTAGTAAAACCCGGTATTGCGTACAACACATGCTATCAAGGAAGGTCGTGATTGCGTGTAATGCAAGCCAAGTCAGGGTTGCATGTAGTGCACAACTCCTTTGTTGTTGCGTATAACAGAATCCAACCATATTTTATTTATACGTTGAATATATATATATATATATGTATACTCAATTTTGCGTAGAATAACTTCTATCAAACGAACTTGAAATTGTGTGTAACAAGAGCCAAGAAAAGTGTTGTGTATACTGCAAGCTAATACAGTGTTGCGTATAGCGCAAGATAATCTTGGTGTGTCATACAATTGAAGATATTAATGAAATTAATCTTATAAAATCTCAGGTTGTTACATTCTACCCCCCTTAAAATGAATTTCGCCCTCGAAATTCTTCAAGGTTATAAATCGTTTACTATTCATAAAAACCCACATCGTAAAAAGAAATACCAAAACTAAACTTTAAAAACTAAAGTATAAAATATAACGGTTACCCAAATGAACTCATCACTGGGTTTCCATATAGGAGAAAATATGGACATGGAAGAGAAATCTAATCGTCATGTTCTGATGGAGAGTGGTAGAGAACATGGCTATGAAAAAGCCAACAATAACAAAGCTATTGATTTGTGGTGATCTAAGGTATCATCTGATTCATCGGATATAAGGGCAGTAGGACAACATTTTTGGTTTTTCAAGATCATTTCCATAAAGTTGATGAAATTTGAATTAGAAGAAATACTTTCGTGATTTTGATATAGTCTCACCGTTGTTCGTTCTTTGGAAAATTTCCACTTCATCTCTTAAAGAAATGAAGTTGAATTTGTCATTCGTGATGTGTTAGCAGATCATGTGATAGAATGATGAGTCATTCCATCTGTCTTAAACAAAAGGTTAGAAAAGTTATCAAAAAATACATAAGTCCATCTATAGTGAGATTAATGATATATGGTTCCTAAAATGGACTTATACTTCATATATCATACTACTTAATATAATAAAACTAGTTTATACTAAACAGGGACTTCATGTAGGCCAGTGGTAGGCGATAAAAGCCAGTCACACTTCTGTTGTGGGTTCGATTCCCACAGCCTTGTCCAACGCGATGGGCTGTCGCCCGTCCTGCAGGTTGTCCTTTTTCTAAAGCTATATTACTATAACATCCCATAACAATATCAAAAAAGTTTTATCCTTAAAAAATACTAACTTATGTCCAACATAATCCATTCCAATATTTAGGCTTATCTAAAATACTTCGGTCCAAGCTCATAGTATAAAGAAACGATTACTTGAAATGTCATCAACCAAGCATGTGAATACCATCATTTATCCCCCATATATCTTGTCAGTCACAGTCCAATCATGTGAATACCTTAATCATGTATTCTCTTGAAAAATGAATACCCATTGAATCTTAGTGAAAACATGAGTGCTGTCAAAAGTTAACTCTTTCCACATACCAAAATCCAAAAAATTCTATATACTCAAACCATGATATCACTTAGTCCTTATATCAATCATGAGCTCATGAATACAATAAAACATCTCATTATCTTCTTATTCCTTCATTATTCTCATATTATCTACTTTACAAAAATATCTGAATAAACTTCCATGGTTACTGGTACCATTCGACATATACATTCAAATACTTTTAGGAAAAACAATAGTGTAACAATCTTTAGATGATTCTTTATTCCATAGTACCATTAACTATACAACATTACTCTCGATAAACATACAATAATTCTACTACCTTCTAAAACAACTGACTGAGCTTCAACACTTCTTTCATCTCACATATCATTTGTAGTATCTTCATCATCATCAACATAAATACTACCCATACGGCCGTACTAATTCTCTTCATGATACTTTCCCTTAGGGAATTGGTTTGCATAATGCCCGTACATTCCACATTTAAAACATTTAACCATTGTTGATGTCGTATCAATACCATTATCCTCATCCTTGGTGTTAACTGAAACTTTTCCTTTTCACTTACTGGATTTGTGTCCTTCTTTTACACACCCAAAGCATCTTCCAGTTCCTTTGAAACATTCTCCTTGATGCCTCTTCCCACATGATTTAAATAGGGGAAATTGAACTTTCTTTCCTCTATGATCATCATGAAACTCTATCTTTATCTTATTATCCAAGCCAAGAAACTTACCAAATTTTACTTTATTGATCATATTATGAGATTGCTGATTCAGCATAATAATGATGTTTGGACTTCCAAATCCCATTTCATTTGGTTTCTCATGAAGAATATCATTCCATTGTCTATCATATTCTCCATTATCGTGAATCATCTTGTTTCCAGCCATTTTCTAAAACACAAAAATAATAGTGTGAGATGCAAAAATCATAATAAAGGGGGAGTAACTTCAATATCTAACATCTTTGGTTTAATCTAATATCGTTACCATAGTTCTAGGACTATATCCTATACGTATACTTATCCTCAGGGAAATCCCTAGACATACCTTAAAAATATCTCTAGGGATCTCACTAACGTTATCGCATCCTAGTTTCCAAAGGTTGACTAAACCTTTCCTTTGATACCAACTGTAGAGACCCAAAGCTTAACGTACATGGAAATTACATTACTTTTGAGGAATACTTAGTACATAACAAAAACACACACATAGGGACCGTAATAGTTTAGTGTCTTTGGAAACTCAGAATATAATCTTCTAATCGTGGTGAAAGATCTTCAACATCTCCCATAAAATCTTCTTTTTTTTAAACCTAAATTCTTTCTTTATGTCCTAGGGAAAAGAAAACATAAATGGGTGAGCTCAAATGCTCAGTAAGGGTAAACAAAAGAAATATCAATCACGTCATATTCATAAGAACATATCTTTTGGAAATCTTAACCTACAAAAGAGATCATAATTTCATAACATGGGATAAATCATAGTAGTGAAATGAAATCCCAATAATCATAACTTAAAACATGAAACTCTGTGGCATACAAACATAATCATAGAGAATCATTTCTTATTAGTCAAGACTCATTGCCAAGACTATCTTAGTGGACAAAGTCCATTTCTGAACCGAGTCACCCTCGTTTCAGTCCTGTTTCACTGAACCGATATAACCTACAGTTCCAGCCATGTCTATCTCATGAGATATAAAATCTTTACCCAATGCATTGGAGGGAGATATAGGTCCCACCCATCTCATAACGATACCATTCTTATGTGTGCCACAAAATAACAACTCATACATCATTGCATAACCCATGTAATAAAAATGGGAATCTCAAACATCATGACATCATAAAACAATTCATATAGGATAAAGGAATTCATAAAAATATTTCCATCACAGCATAATCAAATCCATTTAATAATAGGGATAGAAACAGAACCCTTTATTATCTTAGATGGAAAATAATTTTGATAAAACACTTGAACTCCATTCTTGAGGAAAATATCATTTTTGCTTCAAAAACACTTTTCCTTTCTTAAAATGTCGTACAATTATAAACTAAGAGAAGTTTATTAAAAATAAACTTGAAAACTTGTAAAGGAAGCTTCTTGGAAATAACATTTTAAAAATTCATTCATGCCGTATAAGTTAAAAAAACATTCTTCGTACTTTTGTCGGAAAAGTCAAAAAGTACCTCGTACGAAAAACGACAAAAGATTCCTTTCATATCCTTTAATAAAAACTCGTCGAAGGGTAAAATTGGATTTAAACAATTGTAGGTGGATGGAAATAATATTAAATATTGAGGAAACATGTATTTGGATGATAAAATACACCGAAATAAATTCCAAAGTATAAACAATCTCGGATAAAAATGAGATTGTGATATTTCCCTTACCTTAGGTCCGATTTGCTTCGTATGTGTCCGAACCTCATGTATAATGATTTAAATAATGTCATTGACTTATTAAAAAATCATATTCATTGTTATGATATCATATATGGTTCACTTATGACTTTATATTACCCGTTCTTTTGTAAATTCCATGTTAAAGAAGCGTTTTGGGTAAAATCGTTTCATTTATCGTAGGTGTTTAGACTTGTTGTTCTTGAAATTATTATTACTTATATCATGATTTACTTACTTCCAGAATATAAAATATGATTTATATATCATATATATTTATTATATATATATATATATATAATAGATAGATAAATGAAATGAAACACACCGTTCATGGAGACGGTAGTCCGTACATACGCATGAACGTTGTTTTCCTTTCCTTATTGTCTTGAATAAAAGTAAGTAGATGACATATATATATACATAAATCCAGTAGATTTAACATGTCATATATTTCAATATTATTCATTATATATACATTAAAATCATTCTGGAATGGTTAACATGGATAATGAATCTCATCGCGTCGTGGAGACGGTAGTCCGTACGTACGCACGTGCGATGATATCGTTCCCATGGTCGTGGAATTGTGTTGAAGTGTATGTATACTATTTTAGTATCAATATCACTTTATAATAATCATATATAGTTACTCATTACACCATTATACCCATCCAATTAAGGTGGTGGCGTAAAATAGATTACACCACGGCGTGGAGACGGTATTCCGTACGTACGCACGCGCGGTGATTTCCTTTTTCCGTAGGATGGATAGAAGGTTAATTAGAGTTGTTTCATATTTATAATAACATATCTGTATATAAGAAATACTTATTTTATTACTTTATCATGAAAAAACTAAATAAGAAGAAGTTGAAGAAGAAATAAATTGAAAAAGATCGGTAATGGATATTACCTCTTTTTGACGCGCCTTCACTTAACCTCCACTTAAAGAACTAAGGATGGTCTTTGAAGAAGACCAGTACCTCTAGGATGATACTAGGGAAGTGTAGAAGAGATTTTGGTAGGGTTTTTCGGAGCTTGAATGCTCAAATTGGTGTGAGGAGGAGAGGGAGGAGGTACCCTTTTATAAGGGAGGAGAGGGGCACCTTAGGAAAATCTCAAAATTTTATTTTATATTAAGGTCAAATTCGGTTTATAATGGTTCCAAAGGGTCTTATTTAGAAGCTAAAGTGTGGATGGGTCGTAATACTCTCATCCAATAGGATTTATACAAGTTTAGGTTATTATTTTA
Organism: Viscum album; assembly: GCA_963277665.1. Lineage (NCBI taxonomy): Eukaryota > Viridiplantae > Streptophyta > Magnoliopsida > Santalales > Viscaceae > Viscum > Viscum album. The sequence continues at coordinate 190,946 of CAUJRU010000856.1, read as the reverse complement.
ACCTTATCAATTAGATTTAACTCTAAGTTAAATAATTTAACTTTTACCGTGTCTTTTTGTTTTCTTACACTATATGGTTAATAAACTTACCATAACAAGCCAAAAGAACCCAAAGTTGTTTATTATTAATATATCTATCCTTATATAAGTTATTTGTCCGAACCTTAGATTTTTAGAAATTAAATAACAATTAATAATATAATATTTTTTTAAATCTAATTTATGCCAATTTTGACACTATTTGGTACATGATTTTTATGAAATTCATAACAGAATGATAAGTTCGAACAAAGTTAATTATATCAACAATAACATGTCATATTAACCTATAAAATTAATGTATGTCATAAAAAGTCTCAAATTACATTTATTTGGGCATTTATAACATCAGTTATGTCAATATTTTATTAATAAGAAAATTACTGCATCATCTTAGTATCATAATAAATGATATTTATTTAATCCCTAAAAATTCTAAATAAATTCCTATTATGTAGCTAATTGTATTAGATTTCTGGAGACTATTAATGTTAGAAGTTTCATGAAGTTTATCACTAAAGTAAAATTATTATACTTATAAGATTTAAGAAAGTGACATGTTGTCACATTCTTTGGTTTTAATAATAATTAAATTATTTTCATGGAAAAAAGTCCATAAAATTAATCTAATCCGACCCTTAGGTTATAGGGGTCTACTTTTAGCCATCCAATAGTATTTTTACAAGTGTTAGGGTAATTTTATAATCTTATATTTACCCTTAATTACCCAATTTACCTTTAACTATAGTAAATAAAATTTACCGTAGTTACTATTCACAATGCCCAAAAATAAAAAGTAGCTTATTAACATAATTTGGACCCACTGATTCAAAATATGGAATCTATTTTTCCAAATTCAATACAAAAAATATGCATAAATTAAATTAAAATTAATCCCGTTGTCGAAAGAAAACGGGTTTTTCTTTAAAACATTGCAAAGATTGAATTGATTTAACCTACGAATTCAAATTAAAATAAATGCTAATGACATAAATTATATTAAATAGTAAAAATATATTCTATTTATACTTTAAAACAATTAAATATTATAATTTAACCACATAAGATATTACGATGAAAAAAGTTGTTTTTAATTAAAATATAGCGTGTTTTTACTATTCATTAAAATATGAAAGTTATCAGAAAAATATCAAAACTTTATCTAATGTAAATTTTTATATCCTGATTCAAAAGAAGAATTTTATTTTGTCAAATTGAACTTATAAACATGTCAAAAACTATATTTAAAGTGGGTGCGCCATCAAAATGCGGCAAAACTGCATTTTTTGAAAAATACTTATTTTACCCGAAAAATTTATTTTGTTCTTATACCATGTTCTAGAAATGTGTAAGATGAATAATAATGTTATAAAATTCAAAATTTAGTTAACACTATTCATAATGGATACTTCATAACAATATTATAATAATATATCGTTGTTTAGTAAAACCCGGTATTCCGTACAACACACGCTATCGAGGAAGGTCGTGATTGCATGTAATGCAAGCCAAGTCAGGGTTGCGTGTAGTGCACAACTCCTTTTTTGTTGCGTATAACAGAATCCAACCATATTTTATTTATACATTGAATATATATATATACACTCAATGTTGCGTAGAATAACTTCTATCAAATAAACTTGAAATTGTGTGTAACAAGAGCCAAGAAAAGTGTTGCGTATACTGCAAGCTAATACAGTGTTGTGTATAGCGCAAGATAATCTTGGTGTGTTGTACAATAGAAGATATGAATGAAATTAATCTTATAAAATCTCGATTTGTTACATCCAATATCCACTCTATTTTTCCCTCCATGGTTTCCACTATTTTATTAATTCTTTCTAATTGAGATTCAAGATCATTGTGAACTTCTTATTCTTAGTGTTTCACCTGTGAAATTTCTCTAGAAATATAGTTGGAAAATAAGGAAATATTTTTTTACCTCGACTATTTCTTGACAAAATTTTGGATAATACTCATAGAGTTCAATTAATTCTCTGTCCATTCCCTCCATCACTCGGTATTTTGGGATCACATTAAGGTGTTGAATGAGATCCTTAAATTCATCTTCCTGGATTATTTGGATTAAATATCCCTAGATCTATTTTGAATATAAATTAATACTATACTTCACAGACCAAGGTGAGTTAAACATTGGTTCTTGAACTTTTGGGAAATTTTCCATGATTTAAAGAAATAACATATTGAAAACACCATGGTAAAAGATTTTTTTATGATTTTTTAAATTTTAAAAGTGTTGAATATGTAAAATAATATTTATAGAATTACCTCCTCAGAAACTTTGTGAAATTCTGACACATTCTTGTCATGGTGTGTAGAAAAAAATTTCTATTTTAAAATGAAGTATAGTGGGTAACCTTAAAATTTTAGAAATAACTAGAAGTTGTTTTATAAATTATTTGATTTTGAAAAGAAACTAATAAAACAAAAAAACAAAATAAATTAATAAACAGATTGAAAAAAACTTGAAAAAGAATGTGATTGAAAATAGTGATATGAATTGGGTGATCAGGTCGGGTTTAGTTTTCCAATTGTAATGCTATCATAGTTCCAATTTATACAATCCTCTTATACTAAACTGATTAATGTGATATTACACAATCACTTCCTCTTACTCCCTTGGTCAAATGGTAATGTAAAGAGTAAACCTTATGAAGATCTCATATTAATATACTCTTCTTACTATGCGTGAAATAGTTTCAGAGAATGCCCCTAATTGACATAGGTAATTCCTAATCAGGTTTTGTTTATCTCAAACAATCAAGAAATATCCACTACCCCTCCCACACGTACTGATAATCACAAAATAAATCACCCTTAATCCATAATCTATTCCATAGTATATAGATCATAACATGGAGGAGGGATAAAATGATCATTTATGAAATAAAAATCAATAAGATAATCTAAAACCATATACTATTGTACTTGATAATAAAAAATGTGATTAGAAATTGAAACAAACTTTGAAAAGGGGATAAATTATTTTATACCATTAATTAAAAGAACTCAAACAATACAAAATGGGAAACCTCTCCTTCCCAAATAAATCATATCATTATCCCTCCATGTTAAGGGAATCTATAAAGAAGGGAGAAATATGACAGTACAATACTTCAAAGAGAGAAAAAAGGGGAAAGTAAGAACATAAAATTTATATTCCAGAATCTATCCACCAAAATTTTTCTTATGTTAAGGCCACTAGAATCCCTAAAATAAACTAGGTACCTTTTTAGTAGTTTTTTTAAAGGATTTTTTATATATACACTCAAAATTTAAAATCATTTGGAAAATTATGGTGGATTTTACGAACAAATTAATTAAGCCTACCTTTTATAGCCAAGGAGACTCTTCAAATTACACTAATTAAACCCATTTAATTACATCCTAAATGAGAGAATTTATTTATTTAATTTAATGGTAAAATTATTACTTTATTACTCTTTTATATCTATATAGTTTCACCTCATTTTGAGTTCTCTAGGTTGAGATATTTCTCTATTAATGAGGTGGGTTCCATACTATTTTCTATAAAAATATCTTCACTTGATTGTTTTTTTCTAAGAAACTTTGTTTTAAATTGTATTCAGATCGAGATGGAAAAGTTTAATCCCATGAATAAATGAAGACTAAAAAAATAATGAATCAATTTGGATAAAAATTTTAAAATATATTCTCAAAATACATAATCATAAGAAAACTATTAAATTTCTAGAATTAAGTAATTTTCACAATTAAGTCCATAATTCACAAATAAATACTAAAATAATGAAACTCATCTCATATTGATTAATTGGAAGGGATTAAAAAATTGAAAAAAATATGAATAATTATTAAAATATTAGCACTATCACTGGACCTTTCCGCTCCTCATGTGAAGTATTTCTTTGAAAACGTGGTGTTCATGGGAGGTCTGATACGCTCACCATCCATGGTGATCAAAGAGTATGCTACATTAGAATAGATCTCAATAATGATTTTAGGTCCTTCTCAGTTTGGATTCAAATTTGGTGGATTCTTACTATATATAATCATCATTCTGAGGTCCATTACCATGTCACCCTAGAGGAAGAAGAGAAGGTGAACCTTCTTGTTGAATTCTCTCACTACCCTATTCTGGTGCCTCTCTAGATTGTGAAAGGATTATAACATGTTCTCTTTGATGGATTCTAAATCATTTAGATGGGCTTCTTACATTATTTCTAGAATCATTGGGTAATAAAAATCTATTCTGAGTGACAAAAAATGATCTTATATAGGAAATACTTCCTCTATTTGATATAATAGCATGTATGCGGTCACATGGGTAGAATTTCAATTCATTGTATGATAAGGCCAGAGGTAATTGTGGAGACTTTTATGTAAAATCAATTGGTTATATCCCACCATCTTCTCCAAGATGTTAGAGAGGGTTTTTTTTAAAGCCCTAATTTGGGCATTTTCTTGTTCATGGTAGCGAGAAGTATGTTTTGACCAGATGTTGTACTTAGTGTACATTTTCTTCATCTTAGAATCCTAGATGTTGGTGTCATTATCAGTGAGAATAGCATGTGGAATCCCAAATCAATGGATGATTAGATAGCTCACAAACTCAATCAAGTACTGGGATTTGACTTACTTTAGGGGAACCACTTCTCCCCATTTAGAAAAGAAGTTGGTTACGGTCAAGAAGAATATTCACTGTCGTGCTATAACCAGCATGTATGGTCCTATGACTTTGATTCCCCATATTATAAGGGGAAAAGTGTAATTAGTATAATGGATAGGATCAGATGGTTGATGCATAAAGTTTTCATGTATTTGACATGAATGACACCTATTGTAAAACTCAATGCAATCATGGACAATGGTGGGCTGAAAGTAGTCCAACCTTCTAATCTAGTGAGAGGGCTTCAATCCCACTTGATGGATACCACATTAACTGACATGGAATTATTGAATAACCTGAGAGATATAGTTTCATTAAATTTAATGATGGATAATCCCATAAAATCGACATATGTAGAGTGCTTTCTATGGGTTAGTCCCACTCTAGTGGGTAAACTATGATGCACGATGACAAATTCACTCACGATCAACTCGATCTGGTAAGAGAATTCCATGATATAGATACTCAATAAAGGGAGTGGTCTAATTAAGAATTTCTTCTACTACAAGGCGTACTGAGGGTCTCGGTGTAGAAATTATGGTAGTCAATTGGTTTAACTATGGGTTACCATCATCTATATTGACAAGGGAAATAACCTTATGGTGTTCCATGTCAATGACTAGGTAATCTTGGTTAGGCTCTGTAAGATACATGACCAAGCTTTACAAGGAATCAGTTTGATGGTTTGGAAATAGAGTAACGTGATTCGCCATTGGTCATGTAGGGAATTGATCCATTAGATGTGGAGTACATTCCAATAAGGGAAAAATATCCTACTTTTTGATGATATAGTCACCTTTGATCTGGTTAATGACTTTCATAGAGTATCCCTTGACATTAAATTTGGGGAAATCAATATCAAGGGATAACTTGAGACTAGTAATGATATTTTTATACTTTTAATCATTGTTGTATCAACCGTTTGACAATAAGAAAGATTATGGAAAGACATCGTATGCTAGGGTAATGAGGATGATCCCTAAACCTACCATATTAAGCTCAGTGTTGTTGATCCGTTAACTGATCGGGCTTTGGGAGGCACCATAAAAATTCATATACCAACATGGTACAACCAGATCCACTGAGAGGATAACATCATCAAGGAAATCAACAACCAAGGATAGTTCTTTAGGTGATTGATGTGTTGCCATAAAGTTTTCTAATGATCCTTTGATAGGTTTCTACAGGAAAACCCTATTGTAAAACTACTAGAGGATCACCACTCACCATGCCATTCCTCCCATCAGAATTGGGAAATTTAGGATATATGTTAGTGGTTCCACTCAGTACACCTTATGTATCTCATGATTATATAGTTAATGTTGCAACTTCTACATTGTGAACACTAGCGTGAGAAAACTCATCTAGATGGGGGAGTATCTGGTCTCTATGTTAAGGAACGTACGACTAAGATAATATAAACTATTTTCCATACCCTCATCATTTTGTAGACTAGAATTGAGCGAAGGGATCACTTTAGGGAAGTCATGTAAAAGACCAAAGGCTTCCCTGAAATAGGAGGCATCAGAAATGAAGGTTGTAGCATGTACTGCTTGATAAAATCAAATTTGATATAGAATTCATCATCCCACTTCTATATGATGCCTTTATTCATGAATCTTGGGAAGGGATTACACTTGTTGGCCAAATTTTCAATAAATCAGTGTGTGTAGGATAAGTGGTCTTGGAGACCCCATAACTCTCAAAGGTTTCTTGGGGGAGGCATTAGGATGATGGACTTTATATTATTTGGTTTAATCTTGACACCTATGTATCTTATGATGAATACAAAGAATTTCCTAGATATAACTCTAAATGTACACATAAAGGGTCCCATATTCATGTATCGGGAGTGGAGGAAGTTGAATACTTTTTCAAGATCCTTGATATGATCTTGATTCTATAATGATTGGACCAAAAAATCATCCACATAACATTCAACCAATTTTCCAACAATCAGTTTGAAGATGCGGTGCACAGCCTGCAGATAAGTGGCTCCATCATTTTTCAAGTCAACCAGTATCACCTGATTGCATAAATTCCCTTTCAGTGCTCTAAAGGTGGTACAATCCCCATATATAGGGGAAATATTGATCTAGTTGTACATATAGTATCCATCCATGAAGGAGTGGGCATGGACTCCTATTGTGGAATCAGTAAAAAACTTTGTCACCAGGAGGGAAAAATCAACCTTCAGACAATGGAGTTTAGGTCCTAGTAATCAATACAGTCTCTGACCAGACCATTCTTCTTACTAAATGGGTTGATTTTGGCTACCCATATGGGTTACTGAACGTCTATGATGAATTCTTCTTTGATAATCATGTCAAATTTGGTATCAACCATGGTATCATGGGAAGGGTTCATCTTTATGGGAGGTTGTTTGAACATGTGATGGCCTCTTGGAAGGCTAAGGCGGTGAACAATGACCTAAGGGTATAATCATGGAATCTTATCATAGTTATAGGGGAACAACTCCCAATTCTATTTTAGGAAGTCCGCATAATGTTGTTTCTCCCCTGGATACATGGATGCACTAATCAGCATCATCCTTATATCTTCCTCAATTCCAAGGTTCACCTGAGTTGACTCATCAAAAGTGGTGTAAAAACCTTATTAAAATGTAGTAGGGGCATCTTTCAAATCATCTTTATCATATGAGATAATAGAACCAGTGGGAGGAGATGGCTCTTCCAGGCTAGTCGTCTTAGAGGAAGCACCAGTGCCTTCTCTGGTGGATACAGAATCCTCAATAAGGGATTTCCACTAGGATGAAACTATGGTGATATAATCTATCAATACAATCCCATTTGAACTCCTATGACGAGGTTCATTATTTATGTTAAATTAATTGTGGAAATTTGGATTATGTCAAGTCAGCCCTACTCTATGGAACATGTAGGCATGCTGTGAACTGGGGGTTATAGGGCGAACTTCTTTGTACTTCATAGGAGTATGGGATTCTGGTATCAACCGGTCTTGTCTGATGTATGAGTATAGCATAATATATGAACGTTATTTTTTCTTAGGTACATCAAACCCATTTTTATTAGAGACAATGATTCATCCCCAAAGATCTAACATTTGGGCCCCTAACCAATGAATCAAGAGAATGAATTTGTCACTCAAGTCTTTCCAATGATTTATTGCAGTGGTTGTAAAATCATTTGGGGAATTGATGTGCTCAACCCCTTAAAAATGAACCTTTTTTCATTATCTCTTGTATTATATGACATCCAAATAGTGGGTTCATATGAATCAAAGGGAGACACATCACCTTGGAGTACCCATACTCGACCATTGAGGGTGTACTTGAGGAACTGATGATATGAGGAGTGGACCATTTCATGAAAATGAAGCCCAAGTCTTCCTATAAGTGTGTTTTAGGTGGTATCCAATGAGACTACCATGAATTAGGTGCTTGATATGAATCCACCAATGTAACACCCTAAGATTTTGTGAATTATTTTTTTTCAAATTAATTTATCTTTTTGATATTTTTTATTTCATGTGACACTGGAAATGGTTTTGTATATATATTAAAACACTAATTCAAACATTCATTTAACATAGAAATAAATTGTCTTGAGTGACATGAAATACCAACTTTTATTTCACTACATTCAATACCAACCTGGCTTGCACTACCCGAAACACTGACTTGACCTACGTTACACGCAACACTGATGTTTCTACAAAACATCATTTTGCAGTTATAATTATTTAAATGAGATAATTATGACCTAGATATTAAACATAGTAATATGAATAGTAATAACTAATTTTTAAATATTATTTATAATTTTTTAATATATATAAAACATATTTATAATGAAATATATGATTTTTGGAAAAGTCCCTTTATGTTTAAAAATATCATTTTCTCGAATGAACTACTTTTAATTTCATTCTATGAAAAAAATAACAAAATTAATTTTATAAAAATTTAGAAGTTTAATTTAATAAAATAAACGTCATTTATGAATTTAGAATATCGAAATTATCTTAGGGTGATTTTTGGTGTTTTTCTGAGAAACATCATTTTTTGATGAATAATGAAAAATAATGCCTTTAGGTTAAAAATTTCCTTTTAGTTTAAATAATTATTAATGATAAATTATATTTTAAATTTGTTTTAAGGTCAAATTAGATCAATAATACATATATTAATACAATTAATTTAATTTTAATCAATATCACTTTTAAATTGAGTATAAAGACTTAATAAACTTTTGAACTTCTTCCAATTTTAAAAAACCGTAATTTTGTCCCATTTGTGGGGTTAGCATTAAATATAAATTTCATGAATCTATGAATTGAATTTAGAAAAACTAAAATAAACCACTTTAATCAGTATAATATTTATAGTCTAATTATATCATGTTATTTTTTAACCAATATAATTAGTAAAAGTGATTAAAATTAATCACAATGATTAAGGTCAGATGAAGCTTAATTAGAGACTAAACCTTAATATTAGGGGACCAAATAACCTAGACACTTGTAAAAAACCCATTGTATGGAAATTATTAGTCCCTTAACCTTCCATTATTTACTTATGTTTGTTTTTATGACTTTTTTTAGGTATGAACATGTGAATACCTAACTTGTTTTAAAAAATTCCAAGTGAGTCCTTTTCCATCCCTATAAAAATCCACCACTTCTTCAAATTCATCACACCTATCAAACCTATTAAGTTCAAAAAATACCTACCCAATCCCTTTCATAGAATTACTAAATATCTCCAATAATACCAACATATGCGAAGATAGTCTTCTAAGGAATCCTTTTGGCACAAACCAAAAAGAGTTACCTGATTAAGAGGTTACATCTTCTCTCATGTCCTTTATTTTATTTTCCTTTTTCACCACCTACAACTATATTCATTATATTTTTATATAAAAACATAATTATAATCAATATAATAGTATTTTTTTTGTAAATGTTTTGACCTAAACTTACACACACCTCCATCTAATGTGTAACAAACATGTTGTTTCTTTGAATGATGAACTAGTACCTCATGAAATGACAATTCTTAATTTTTCCATTACCACATATCATAGTGGCCATTATGGTGGAAAATATAATTATATATGATATATATTATAATTATAATGCCTTTATGCTTCTAAAATTATTATTTAGAACGTACCTTTATATTTTCCATCTTATGTAAATATGATAATTTCGTTTGAGGAAGTGTGGACTACCGCCCCCTCAAAGCAATATGATTTGTTTATACACTACATGGATTATGTTAAGGATAGTTTTAGTGAATATATATGATATATATGATATCATAAATTTACATTAAAAATGACATATATATGTGTGTATTTTACTTTCATTCTCTCAACACAACAATTAAATGAAAATAGCGTTAATGCCTACGTACGACCTACCGTCCCCATGAACAATGTATTCTGTTTCATAATTATATATTATATAAATTATTATAATAAAAATATACAATATATATAATATATTTATATAATTTTTTACATTTTTTAATCATGATATAAGTATAAGGATGAACAATATAACAAATTATGACACATATGAAAAACTAAGAAAATATTACCTAATGTGAAACCTTAACATAGGATGGTTAACAAGCGGGTAATATAAGGTCATAATAAAACCATATATGATATTAGATATATAAATATGGTTTTATAAATGACTTAAAATAAATTTAAATTTATTATACATGCAGTTTGAACGAGTTCAACGAGATTCAAGACACAAGTTAAGGGGATTTCAGCTCACTTTTTATTTCTCTGAGATACATGCTATGTTCGTCACTATTTCCTTTTGTGAGGTTAACATACTTAAAATTATTATATTATATTTATATTATACTTAAATTTTTGAGTATTAAGACATCTATTTTATGATATTTATATCATGGGGTTTATGTTTCAGAAGATACCAAATCTGTAAAATATTTTTGTCTCTACTTTCCTTTATTGAGACTCATATTTTGTTATGTACCTAAATTATATTTTAAGGAATATATACTCCCATTTTAAATGTTATATAATGAATTTAATTTTTTTAATGATATTTTATGCTTTATGAAAATTTAGTTTCTTACACGGAGAGTATGATCCCACGTTTCCAAGTTACAAGATTTTACTGAAACAATCTCATCTCTTTTCAAGATTGTTAATGATTACGATTATTTAATGAAATATTATGATCCATGTATCAAGAAAACTCATGAGTTTCAATATCATCTATTTATTCAATATATAACCATTTATTAGTACCATTTTCCCACTATTTGGTACTTTATATTAGTAATAAAATGATTTAAAAAAATCTTGACTGTATTTCTCTTTTCGTTTAGAAATATGTTTTATTTCAAAAACCATGTTTTCAAAAATGTTTTCAAATAATCCTTGAAGTACATTTTCAAGGAGAAAGGATTTTAAAAATTTTATGGTTTTCAAATCTTCCTTTATAAGTTTTCAAATCTATTTTCAAATAAAATGGTTTTCAAAAATATTTTCAATCTTCTTTTATAAGTTTTCGAGGAAAAAAATTTTCATAACGTTCTTCATGCTTTATTTATGAGTTTTAAATGTTTTTTAAAAGTAATGGTTTTCAAAACATTTTCAATATTTATTTATAAGTTTTCAAAAAATCTAAAAGTAATGGTTTTCAAGATATTTTCAAGCTTTATTTATATGTTTTCAATGTATTTTCAAAGAAAATGTTTTCTAAAAAATTAAAATTTCTTTTATAAGTGTTCAAGTAAAACGGTTTTCCAAGTTTCTTCATGTTTTTAAAGATCATTTATCAATTTTAAAGGATATTTTCCATAAGAAATGTTTTCAGAAAATATTTAAAAATTATTTTCCATCTAAGATGATATCTGTTAATGTTACTCATTCCTATCTGGGAAATGATTTAAAGGTTCCATTCATATTATTTGTATTAATGGTTTATACTTTGAGGTCATGATGTATATGAAACTGGTTTATCATAAAAAAGTTATGTTCTTTTAAAAACACTTCTTTTCTTGGGTTATTATTTCATGAATTGATTATGAAACGTTTTTATTTTCATAGTTTTGGATTTGATGAAATATTAATGATACCCATTTCATTTCATGGGTTATGATTTGATGTTTATAAAACATATGTTTTTTATGGGTCATTATATGATGAATGTTTTATTTTTTGGAGCATGAATGATTGATATTATAATGAGATGGGTGGGACCTATATCCCCCTCCAATGCATTGGGTATTGATAAATGTTTTATGAGCTATAATGGTACATATGGGGGAATCCGAAGCCCAAAAAAAGAGAAAATACTAGAGTACATCCCAAGCCTAAAAGAAGAGGGTATACGTGAGTACATCCCAAGCCCAAAACAAGAGGTTAAATTAGAGGACTTGCCAAGCCAAAAATAAGAGGGTATACAGGAGGAAATCCAAGCCCAAAACGAGAGGGTAAACAAGAAGACATCCCAAGAACAAAACAAGAGGGTACATGAGAGAACATCTCATGATTGAAACAAGAGGGTACATGGGAGGACATCCAAATCTCAAAAACAAGAGGGTATATGGGAGGAAACCTAATCCGGAAACAAGAGGGTATATAGGAGTAAATTCCATGCTCGAAATAAGAGGGTACACAAGAGGACATCCAAATCCCAAAACAAGAGGGTACACATGAGGACATCTCAAGCCTGAAATAATAGGGTATACGGAAGGACATCCCATTCGCAAAACAAGAGGGTATATGAGAGGAAGTCACAATCCCAAAATAAGAGGGTACATGATATGGAATCCCAAGTCCGAAGTAGGTATATAGGTAATTAACACACGCCTAACATGTTATAAAAGCCTTGGTAGGATGCCTTGACATGGGGTTTTTATATGTGTTTTCCCAAATTCTATGTTTTATTATTTTGATATTCTTTCATTGATTATGTTATTATTTCCTTATGATTAATATCTTATGAACTTCTAGTCCTTAATATGGTCTCAAATATAAAGGTTATGATCTTCAAATATTATTCTCATGTTCCATACTCATTTTTTCCATGTTATTGTTACACATTTTCTTTATGTTCTGTTACTAAGAATCCGAGCTCACCCCATTCTTATGTTTCTTTTCCCGAGGTTATTAATAAAGGTTTTAGGTAGAATTAATAAATGTGGATATCTTTAAGGGAGATGTTGAAAATCTTTCACCAAGATAGAACATTTTATTTCCAAGTTTTAAAAGACACTAAGTTATTATGGTCATTGGGCATGTATTTTGGTAATGTACTAAATAATAATCTAAAATGATGTAATATCCATGCATGAAAATCTTTGGATGTTATAGTTTCTATAAAAGGAATGTTTTATTCATCCTTTGGAAACTAGGATTAGAGAAAAATTATTGTGATTCCTAGTTATATTTCTAAGGATATGTTTAGGGATGGCTCTAAGGATAAGTATAAGTATGAGTTAACATTTAGTAAATTGTCATGAAATTTTGGTAATGGATAGAGTAAGTGATTTCCTTGAAATACATCCATTTCTGGATACTACAAGTGGATGTGGCTTTGGAACAGATGTAACTAGGGGTAACAACTTTGACAATATGTCTCAAGCATGACTCAAGGGAATCCGATGAACGACAATAGGCCTTACTACACACCTTGTTTGACACTCCCAAGGGATAGGATTTGGTAATTCAGAAATTATTCATGAACAATCATGAAGGATTTAAATAGAATTTATATGTGAATAAATTAAGATAAACCTAATGTATCATATTTTATAAAATTTTTCATAATTTAGATATCATATAAATGGTTTTCATGATTATCTGGTTCCTTATTCAGATAACTATTTCTTACTCTTTACTATTGGTTTTAGTCGATGGATAGAACCTGAAGGAACCGTGTTAATGGTTAATGTAAGAGAAAATAAAATGATTGACCTCCTGAGCAACTAAATTATACGGGAGCAGGATTTCAAAGTATCATTTCTATACTCACAGAAATTTCTCAAGCAATGAACCATGATATATTTCTCTAATGAGAAAAAGAGGGTGTAACATTGTGTTGATTCATTCATGAGAAAACGTCTACCTTCTTTCAGTGGGTCTCCTGATCCACTTGTTACTGAACAATGGATCAATACCACTAAATATATATTTTCATTTCTCCAATGTTCAGAACATGAGAAAGTATTTATGGTTGTTTATTGATTAAAAGGTGAAGTGGATCCGTGGTGGAATCTAATCAAGAATACAAGGCGGCAAGATGAAATTGACTCAATGGTTCATGATGAGTTCAAAAACTTATATTTTTATAAGTAATTTACTCGGATTATTTATAAAAAGATGAAAAAAGAATTCATAGAGATTAAGTAAAAGGATGATGAATCGGTTCGTGCTTAAATAGAAAATTTTACAACACTTTTGAGGTACTCTTCAGGTATTATCATTCAACCTGAAAGAAAAATTGATCGATTCTTTGGTGGTTTGAAACCTAGTCTTCGAAATTCCATGGACATAAAAGACTTCAAAATCTATGAATAAGTGGTTAGATGTGCTATAAAGGTGGAAATGTGGGTTTTATTTTTTCATAAATATCATCATTTTGATAAGAAATGGAATATATAGTTCAAAGGAAAATCTAACAACCATGGAGAAAAGAAAATGATCCTTCCATTATGCAAAAAATGTGGGAAGAAACATAGAGGGAATTATATTATTGGGAATAAAAAAATTTTTATGTGTGGAATGGAAGTTCATCAAGTGGATGAATGTCAAATTGATGGTAGGAAGTTAGATAATGATGAATGTAATGAGAAATACCTATAGAATGAACATCCCACACTTCAGTGTTTCAATTGCACGATGTTTGGCCATTATGCTAACAAGTGACCCAATCCAAGGACTAATGTGAATGATAGGCCACAAAAACCTCTGAAGAAAAAGGACAAAGGGAAAGTTTATGTGGTCACAATGTATTAGGTGAAGTGAGATAATTAAGAAGTATTTATCCTTCCCTCCTTAGTTGGGAATATTCTATTTTATTTTGTATGAATTATCTATACAAAACTCTTATTGTTCATCCTTTTGTGATATTTCATGTGATTATCTTTCCCTGCATGGATTATGGAATAATAAAATCACATTTGATATTCTATCAGTAAAATGATAGACCCATGTTTCTAATAAAAGAATTTTTAGTTGAAGATAAGATTTTATTTAAGGAATAAATAGTGGATTATATTTTGGAAGGGTTACATAAATAACCATTTATGGAATGTTTAAGTTAAACTTTAGTTTAAGTAAAAAAGATTAAAGATTTATATTACCATATGAGGATTTATGTATATTGGATAGCATGTTCCAACTACCTTGTGTTGATGATAACTGATGGGATGGAAAATCGGGGCCTCATGATCTGTTAGTACTTTGGTAATGAAAAGGCCACCTTTCTTTTTATGGAAAGAGGTTAAGTGGATCAATGGAATATGTAGGGGAGATTTTTTCCTGAAATCATGAAAGTATATCTTTTCATGAAAATTATTTAAAATTAGGAAAAAGGATCATCAATCCAAAAATGTTTTCCAAGTACTTTCATTATCGATGAATCAGAAGTTCCCTTAGTTCATCATAGATTTATAGCTTTCTGATTGTTAACATTATCCTGACCTTTAGTTATATTTTTTTTCTATGTCCATATTTCACTTCCCAGCCACGTCCCCCAGTGTGTAAACCTAGTTATATGTTGCTTTGGGTAACCATATGGCACCAATATTCCCTTTTTAAGGGAATTTTCAATATTTATTTTTACTATATGGGTTTTTAAGAATGAAACATTCAAGTATTAAACCATTTATAACAAAGATGAATTAAAACTACGAAATTCATTTTAAGGGGGTAGAATGCAACACCCTTATATTTTTTGAATCATTTTTTTCAAATTAATTTCTATTTTTTATGTTTTTCATTTCACGTGATGCTAGAAATCACTACGGGAAAAATGGTTAATAGCGACGGGGTATTTGAGACGGGAATTATTTTCGTCGCAAATACCTTTCGCAAAGGAGTATTTGCGACAGGAAACTATTCCCATCGCAAATAATCTGTTATTTGCGACAGGTTTTTTTACCCGTCGCAAATAGTTTGGCGCGAAATGCGCGCCAAACCGCGCAAAGTTTATTTGCGACGGGGATAGAACCTCGTCCCAAATAACCGGTGGCGGTTAAAGACTATTTGCGACGAGACTGCAGTCCCGTCGCAAATACCCAGGCGGCAAGAAATATTTGCGACGGGGCCCGTCGCAAATAACCGTTTTAATGCCGCCCATAATTAAATGCAGTCAAGGTTATTTGCGACGGGGTTCTATCCGCGTCGCAAATACCCCGGCGGCAGGGGATTTTTGCGACGGGCCCCGTCGCAAATAACCGTTTTAATGCCGCCAATAATTAAATGTGATCAGGGTTATTTGCGACGGGCCCCGTCGAAAAAAATCGTTATTTGCGACGGAAAACCCGTCGCAATTAATCCAACCTATAAATACTGCCAACCATTACAATTTCCCCACTCTCAACTCTCAACCGTTCCAATTTTTTCTCTCTGAATCTTTTATGACTTTCAATTGTAAAATTTTTTTTCCGACTTCGTGGATTCAGTTGGTGGTGTTCTACAATTACAGCGACTCGACATTGACGTCAAGTTTATGGTTTTTTTTCTGAATTTTAATTTAATATTAATTTTATTTATTATATTTATTTAGTTTAAATTTATAGAATTTTTTTTATTTCTAATTAGAAATAATTATGAATAAGTATTAATAATTAATAGTAATTAAAGACAATTAAACACTAATTAATTTAAAATACTTAGTTGTAATTACAATTAATTAGCTGTAATTATGAAAAATTAAAATTAATTTGAATTAATTAATAATAATTAGAAATAATTAACATTAATTAGTAATAATTTATAATAATTACCAATAATTAGTAATAATTACTAATAATTAGTAATAATTGATAATAATTGCCAATATTCAATAATTGCCAATATGTTTTCCAATAATTACCAATATTTACCAATAATTGCAAATAATTGTCAATATTTACCAATAATTAGGAATAATTACCACTAATTAAGAATAATTACCAATAATTAGGAATAATTACCAATAATTAGGAATAATTACCAATAATTAGTAATAATTACCAATAATTACCAATAATTACCAATAATTAGTAATAATTCGTAATGATTACCAATAATTAGGAATAATTACCAATAATTTGGAATAATTTCCAAAAATTGGGAATAATTACCAATAATTAGGAATAATTACCAATAATTAGGAATAATTACCAATAATTAGGAATAATTACTAATAATTAGTAATAATTACCAATAATTACCAATAATTACCAATAATTAGTAATAATTACCAATAATTAGGAATAATTACTAATAATTAGTAATAATTACCAATAATTAGTAATAATTACCAATAATTACCAATAATTACCAATAATTAGTAATAATTCGTAATGATTACTAATAATTCGTAATAATTACAAATAATTACCAATAATTTGTAATAATTTCAATAATTAGTAATAATTTCCAATAATTAGTAATAATTTCCAATAATTAGTAATAATTACCAATAATTAGTAATAAATAGTAATAATCAGGAATAATTACCAATATTTAGGAATAATTAATAATAATTAGTAATAATTACCAATAATTAGCAATAATTAGTAATAATTACCCATAATTAGTAATAATTACCAATAATTCGGAATAATTACTAATAATTAGTAATAATTACCAATAATTAGTAATAATTACCAATAATTACCAATAATTACCAATAATTAGTAATAATTCGTAATGATTACTAATAATTCGTAATAATTACAAATAATTACCAATAATTACCAATAATTTGTAGTAATTTCAATAATTAGTAATAATTTCCAATAATTAGTAATAATTTCCAATAATTAGTAATAATTACCAATAATTAGTAATAAATAGTAATAATCAGGAATAATTACCAATATTTAGGAATAATTAATAATAATTAGTAATAATTACCAATAATTAGCAATAATTAGTAATAATTACCCATAATTAGTAATAATTAACAATAATTATCCATAATTAGTAATAATTACCAATAATTACCAATAATTAGTAATAATTGGTAATAATTATCACTAATTACCAATAATTATTAATAATTATAAATAATTACCAATAATTACCAATAATTAGTAATAATTAATAATAATTACCAATAATTAGTAATAATTAGTAATAATTACCAATAATTAGTAATAATTAGTAATAATTAGCAATAATTACCAATAATTACCAATAATTACCATTAATTAGTAATAATTAGTAATAATTAGTAATAATTAGTAATAATTATCAATAATTAGTAATAATTAACAATAATTACTAATAATTACCAATAATTAGTAATAATTATTAATAATTGCCAATAATTACCAATAATTACTAATAATTAGTAATAATTACTAATAATTAGTAATAATTACCAATAATAAGTAATAATTACCAATAATTAGTAATAATTAGAAATAATTACCATTAATTACCATTAATTAGAAATAATTACCCATAATTACCCTTAATTAGTAATAATTACCAATAATTACCAATAATTACTAATAATTGGTAATAATTACCAATAATTACCAATAATTATCAGTAATTACCAATAATTACAAATAATTAGTAATAATTCGTAATGATTACCAATAATTAGAAATAATTACCAATAATTACCAACAATTACCAATAATTAGTAATAATTTCCAATAATTAGTAATAATTACCAATAATTAGTAATAAAAGGTAATAATTAGTAATAATTACCAATAATTAGGAATAATTAGTAATAATTACCAATAATTACCAATAATTAGTAATAATTAGTAATAATTACCAATAATTAGCAATAATTAGTAATAATTACCAATAATTAGTAATAACTACCAATAATTAGTAATAATTACCAATAATTATCCATAATTACCAATAATTACCAATAATTACCAATAATTACCAATAATTAGTAATAATTGGTAATAATTATCACTAATTACCAATAATTAGTAATAATTAGTAATAATTACCAATAATTATTAATAATTAGAAATAATTACCAATAATGACCAATAATTAATAATAATTAATAATAATTACCAATAATTAGTAATAATTAGTAATGATTACCAATAATTAGTAATAATTAGTAATAATTACCAATAATTAGCAATAATTAGCAATAATTAGTAATAATTAGTAATAATTATCAATAATTAGTAATAATTACCAATAATTAGTAATAATTACCAATAATTAGTAATAATTAGTAACAATTACCAATAATTACCAATAATTAATAATAATTAGTAATAATTGCGAATAACTAGTAATAATTACCAATAATTAGTAATAATTACCAATAATTAGTAATAATTAGAAATAATTATCAATAATTACCATTAATTAGAAATAATTACCAATAATTACCATTAATTAGTAATAATTACCAATAATTACCAATAATTACTAATAATTGGTAATAATTACCAATAATTTCCAATAATTACCAGTAATTAGTAATAATTACCAATAATTAGTAATAATTACCAATAATTACTAATAATTACTAATAATTACCAGTAATTACCAATAATTATTAATAATTAGTAATAATTAGTAATAATTCGTAATAATTAGTTATAATTACCAATAATTAGTAATAATTACCAATAATTACCAGTAATTACAAATAATTAGTAATAATTAGTAATAATTAGTAATAATTACCAAAAATTAGTAATAATTAACAATAATTACCAATAACTAGTAATAATTACTAATAATTACCAATAATTACCAATAATTACCAATAATTATTAATAATTAGTAATAATTAGTAATAATTCGTAATAATTAGTAATAATTAGTAATAATTACCCATAATTAGTAATAATTACCAATAATTACCAATAATTAGTAATAATTTCCAATAATTACCAATAATTACCAATAATTACCAATAAATAGTAATAATTACCTATAATTACCAATAATTAGGAATAATTACCAATAATTAGGAATAATTACCAATAATTAGAAATAATTACCAATAATTAGGAATAATAACATTATTACATTATTAGTATATTTTATTATTAATATTAAAATAATATAATTTTCTATATTATATACAATTCTCCTTTCATCTGTGTGTTTTCAGTCTCCTCATGTAATATTTGCACTCTTTTTCAAAATTATCAACCTACTCACCAATAGAGAGGTGAAAGTGAATGCAAATATTAGATGTGGAGACCGAATATTAAACACACAGATGAAATGAGAATTGTAAATAATATAGAAAATTATATTATTTTAATATTAATAATAAAATATACTAATAATGTCATAATGTTATTATTATATAATTAATATTTATGAAAAAATAATATTAGTATTATTAAAATAATAAAAAATTTATATAATATTAAAATTATCAATATTTGTAACAGGTTTTTCTTTATTCTCAACATATTCAATTCTTAAAGGGTCAATTTTTAGGTCTATCTCAATAAAAAGTTTGCTTCAGTCGTGTATGATGTAAACTCTATAATTATCCTTGCTTGAGTGTTTTTTCTAACAAATTATTCAAAACCAGTAATGCTTTTATATTTTATAGAAAAATATGGAACAACGAGGTCGTCAATAGTCATTATTAGATGACTACATATGGATAAATCAACATAGAAATCCAAACGGTTCTGGTTTAAATCCAGTATATATAGAGGGTGTGGAGAATTTTTTATCATTTGCGGCATCAAATCCAGAATTTGTTTCAGAAGGAAAAATAAAATTCCCTTGTAGAAAATGTGCATTGAGAACGTTTGACACGTTTGAAAAAGTGGGGGGACATCTCTTGTGTTTTGGTTTTCAAAGAGATTATGTTTTTTGGTATCAACACGGTGAACACAGTTCCAGAGTAGGTGATACCAACTTGATTCCGGATCCATCTCGGTTTCAAGATTTAGTACATGATATTGCAGGTTCATCTGTTCAACATACAGAAACTCCGGCTGATATAGCTTCAAATCCTGAGTTGGCACTGTCTGAATTTTATGAGTTGTTGAGGTCTGCTGAGGATGCATTATATCCTGGCTGCAAGATGAGCAAATTAGAAGAAGTTTCAAAATTTATGGCTATCAAATCAGATAACGGAATGTCAAACACCTGTTTTGACCAGATATTTTCTTTGCTTAAAACACTGTTACCCGAAGGAAATGTTTTTCCTGCAAATTACTATGAGAGTAAGAGGCTGGTTCAAAATTTGGGACTTACTTGTCAGAAGATTCATGCATGTTCAAATGACTACATTTTATATTCTGGGGAAAATGAGTCGTTGGATAGTTTTCCCACATGTGGGCAACTGAGATATAAAGAAGGGCAACATGGGAAGTCTGGTTTGATTCCTGTAAAAAAGTTGAGATATTTTCCACTTACATCCAGACTTCAGCGTTTATTCATGTCTAAGAATACAGTGACAATCCTGTCATGGCATAAAGCGAATATTTCAACGGATAAAATCTTGAATCATCCAGCCGATGGTGATTCATGGAAACATTTTGATAGAGTGCATCCATCCTTTGCTTTAGAAGCTAGAAATGTTTGACTGGGCCTTTCCACTGATGGTTTATATCCGTTCGGATCTTATGGTAGTCAATATTCATGTTGTCCTATTTTTTTAACTCCGTACAATTTACCTCCATGGATGTTGATGAAGGAGCCATATATCTTTTTGACTTTACTAATTCTAGGACATCCGAAGAAGAATATTGATGTTTATTTGAAACCATTGATTGATGAATTAAGTTTATTGTGGAGTACTGGTGTCAGTACATATGATGTTGCTACGAAATAGAATTTCATACTGAGAGCAGCATTGATGTGGACAATTAGTGACTTCTCGGCTTATGGGATGTTTTCTGGCTAGCGTCCACATGGTCAGAAATCATGTCCTTACTGTATGGGAGAGAACAAAGAATTTATGCTCATTCATGGAAAGAAACCTTGTTATTTTGACTGTCATCGCCGATTTCTTCCAGCTGATCATCCTTTTCGCAGAAACAGATCTCAATTCAGAAAAGGAACAGTTGAAAGGGATGGACCTCCAAAAATGTTATTAGGTTCGGAGTTAAAATCAGTTGTATTTTCATTACCTCCCATCACTTTTGGCCTCACAATAAACCAACAGAAAGTTTCTGGTTTTGGGAAAGAACACAATTGGATTAAACGTATTATATTTTGGGTTTTTCCATATTGGTCTGATTTGTTGGTCCGTCACATGTTGGATGTCATGCATATTGAGAAGAACTGTTTTGATAATTTGTTTCATACAGTTTTGGATACGCTAGGAAAGAGCAAAGACAATGTAAATGCACGTTTAGATCTTGCCCAAATTTGCTAGTGTCCAGAACTAGAACTGTTTGAGAATGTCAAAACAGAAAGGTTACTGAAACCAAAAGAAGCTTATACATTGTCTAAAGAAAACTGTTTATTATTTTGTCAGTGGATTGTAGATTTGAGACTTCCAGATGGTTGTGCTTCCAATTTGGGTAGATGTGTAAAGAATGGTCATATTACTGGATTAAAAAGTCATGATTATCATGTTGTAATGGAAAGACTTCTACCCATTGGATTAAGAGGTCTATTGAATTCTGTGATTTGGGATTCCATAACAGACATGTCTCATTTTTTTCGGGAAATTTGTGCGGCTACAGCAGATTATGATGCCCTATGAAAACTTGAAGAAGATGTTGCTGTAATTATATGTAAACTGGAAAAAATATTTCTGTCATCTTTCTTTGACTCAATGGAACATTTGATGTTACATTTTCCATATAAAGCCAAATGTGGAGGTCCAGTACAGTTTCGATGGATGTACCCATTTGAAAGATGCATGCAAAAATTGAAAAGAAAAGTACGTAACAAAGTATCTGTTGAAGGATCTATTGCAGAAGCTTATTTGCAAGAGAAAATATCTTTTTTCTACTCCCATTATTTTGAATCTGAGTATCCTTCAAAACACAACCAAATGGGATGAAACGAGAGTAATATTGATGAAATCGACAATCAATTATCTGTTTTCAACCAACTAGATCTTGGTTTTGGTGGACTTTATGAACGCTGGCTTTCGGATGATGAACATCACAGGGCTCATACGTATGTTCTGCTCAAATGTGAAGAGATGACATCAGTTTTACTGTAAGTGTTTATATCACTTATTCTATCATTTATGTTACAGTAAATAACTTTGTTTTTTATAGGTTGTATGATAATCATATCAAGAAACAAATTCCACAAATTACAGCAGCTGCTCTCGAAGAACACTGACAGAAAAATTTCTCTCAGTGGTTTCAAAAACTGGTAACATAAATTCTTTATCTTTTAGCAACTCATTCAATGTATAGTTTACTATATTGATAATTACTTCACAAATTTTCAGGTGTCTCGACATGCTGAAAAAATTGACAAATGACTATGTGTATTGAGTAACCCACCTTCCAAACTTGTTAAAACTTATAATGCATATGTGGTGAATGGATTTCGATTTCACACACATGCATATGGGGAATCAAAAAAATAATGAAAAGTGGAGTTATCTTGAGAGGATATCATCATCGAGAAAATGAAGTTGACTTTTACGGCATACTTGATGAAATCATTGAACTCTGTTGTCTTGGACAACATTACATAACCATGTTCAAATGTCGGTGCTTGGATACAGAGAGAGGCATGTATGTTCATCCAACTCATGGAATCATCGATATTAAATGTAAAAGTGTTCTCGCAGTAAATGAACCATTCTTATTGGCTCAACAGGCACATCAAGTTTATTACGCAAAGTACTATGCTACATCAAGATACTTGACTGATTGGTGGAGTATAATAAAAATAAAAATTTGAGACAATCAGTTTAGTCAAAGTGAATGTGATTTCACTGATGTGCAAAGAATTGATGTTTTTCAAGAGAGTACTCAAAATCAATCTTTTTTACAAAGAGACATGAGTATTGATGATGACACCCCACATTTAAGAGTCGGTGATGACGATGATTTTAATGATGTCACATATGAATTTGAAATGGTAAGAGATGAAGCAACTAGAACTCGAATGGATATCGATGATGTTGAGGGGGAATATGAAGATGACATTGACATATATGAAGATGATGATGAAGATGAACACTGATAAAATTCCATGGTAGTTATATACAATCATAACAAATATATATGTATATATAATAGTAATTATCAATTATTTGCTAACAACATTAACATTTTCTGTTTCAGATGTATGACGACAAATTTCATGAGTTGGCGAATGCTGACCTACCTTTAGATGCAGATGAGTTGCTGGCAGATGACCCTCAGCCTGCAGGCGCTCCAGGGAGTACGCGGAGGGGGCACGGTCTTGCACGATTGATTATTCCTGACCCCGTCCCCGAGCAACGTCCACGTCTTGGGTTTGATCCACGCACACGTAGGTGTAATAACCTATGTGATAACCTGTGGATTTGACTAAGATTTCATTAATCTATTAACATAATAAATGTTTATTATTTTTACAGTTTTCCGCATATAGTAGTCGAACAGGGTAGCGCTATTCTGTGCAACTATTTCTCTCAGCCTTGGACCACATGGGAGAAGATTCCCATTGATGTGCAGCAGGCCATGTTCATCCATTGGTTGGTACGTACGTAAATAAATAATTTTTATTTTGAAAATTATTTCATTTCTAACTTGATATTTTGATTTATTTGTAGGGTTTATGGTATCTGATTGAGGATACCATGCGTGACGCCATCCACGAGGCATGGGAGGTGGCCATGCGTGATCTCTTTCGTCAGTTTTTGCACAATTTAATAAAAGATTCCATGAAGAAAGCAGGAGTGTCAGATTTTGACGAGTCATGTAGAGAACACCGACCAGGGTACATTTCATCCCATGTATGGGATGGATTATATGCACACTGGTTGAGTGATGCTTTTCAAAGAAGATCATCGGTGGGGAGGCAGAATCGGGGGAGACAGGAGGTGACTCATCGAGCTGGGAGTCGTACTTTCAGTACTCATAGACAGCATCTGGTACGTACATTATTTATAAATATTTTATATAACTATAAATATTAACAGTTTATTTTTTATTCTTATAGGCTGTCGAGCACCCCGATATTACGGAGTATGACGTATATCAGAGGATGTATAGTGATCATGCTACTAGGGAGCTCAGAGGTGATCGTCAGCATCACATCGTGGTCAGTATTATTTGTTTTCAAGTTTAAAAATTAACTGCATATAATATATTCACAATTTTAATTTTAAATTGCAACTACAGGAGTCATATGAGGCCGCATCGTCATAGACCTGGCCAGAGAGTCAGGCCGCGTCATCAGATCAGACCATTGGCCGTCAGTTTGATAAGGTGGCATGGATGCAGGTCACCCAGTATGCCTTCGAGAAGGGTCGGGTAGTTGGTATCAGCTCTCGACTGACTCCCGGAGATTATTATGGTAGTGCTGCGATGTCGGCGTCCAGCTCGAGAGGAGCTCGTGCATCTTCTTCTGCTACACAGTATGAGGATCAGTTGCGATCTCAGACTGCACTGATAGAGAGTCTCCGACAAGAGCAAGAGCAGATGCGTCAGCAGCATGAGGAGGAGCGTCGACGCCAGTAGCAGTTGTACGAGGAGAAGATGAGTCGGTGGCAATAGCAGCATCAGGAGCAGATGGAGTACATGTACCGACTCACTCATGCTTTAGGGATGGAGTTTCCTCCACCCACATCTGCAGATCCCCCCTCCCCCTCCCCCCTCTTTCAGATTAGAGTTTGTTTTTATGTTATAAAGTTTGTTAAATCAAAATATGATTTTTTTTTCTATTCGTAGTTTCTGTCTCATTATAAAATTTTAATAATATTATATTTTAAAATAACAATATTAATATGAATAATAATACTATTTATATTTTATAATATTAAATTTTATATATATATTAAAATTTTATAATATTAAAATTTAATTATATTTTTTTGTAATATTAGAATTATTTTAATATTTGAATGTAAAATAATTCTATTATTTTTATATTAATTTAATAACTTATTAATATTTTTTTTATTTATGAATTATAATTATAATATTATTATATTAATTAAAATCATTTATTAATATTCTATTATTTTTTATTTTTTAATTATAATTCTATTATTATTAAATTAATTAAAATAATTTATTAATAATTTATTATTTTTATTTATGAATTATAATTCTATTATTATATTAATTAAAATCATTTAGTAATATTTTATTATTTTTTATTTTTGAATTATAATTCTATTATTATTATATTAATTAAAATAATTTATTAATAATTTATTATTTTTATTTTTGAATTATAATTCTATTATTATATTAATTAAAATAATTTATTAATATTTTTTTATTTTTAAATTATAATTGGATTATTATTATATTAATTAAAATAATTTATTAATAATATATTTTTTTATAGTATTTGGGACGGGATACTATGCCCGTCGCAAATAGTATTATTATTATATTCATTAAAATAATTTATTAATATTTTTTAATTTTTTTAAAAAAAATAGTAATTGTGACGGGCCCATCGCAATTAGGATTTGCGACGGGCCCGTCACAAATACGATTTTAAAAAGTTTTCACAAATATACAGACTAATATTTGCGATGGGAAGGATCGTCGTCACAAATAATACCTTTAGCGACGGGGTCGTCGCAAATAATTGTTGTTGCAAATCCGTTTTCCACGACGGGCTATTTGCGACGGGCCCCCGTCGTAAAAGCCTATTAGCGATGGGATTCTGACGCAAATGCCTCGTCGCAAATGCCATTATTTCCAGTAGTGAATAGTTCATTATATATATATATATATTAAAACACTAAGTCAAACATTCCATTCAAATGTAACTAACATGGATTGCTCTACATGAAATAACAACTTGTATTGCACTACATGCAATACCAAATTAGCTTGAACTACCCGTAACACTGACTTGGCATACGTTACATACAGCATCAATGTTTCTACGAAACATCATTTTGTTGTTATAATTATTTAAATGAGATAATTATAACCTATCTATTAAACATAGTAATATAAATTGTAATAACTACTTTTAAAATATTATTTATAATTTTTTTTTATATAGATAAAAAATATTTATAATGAAATATATGATATTTAGAAAAGTCCTTTTATGTTTAAAATTTTTGTTTTCTCGAATGAACCATTTTTAATGTCCTTTTATGGAAAATAAAATAAAATTAATTTTATAAAAATTTAGAAATTGAATTTTATAAAATAAAAATCATTTTTGAATTTAGAATATCTAATTATCTTAGGGTAAATTTTTTAGATCTTTCTGTGAAACTTCATTTTTGGATGAATGATAAAAAAATACTGCTTTTAGGTTTAAAACTTCATTTTTGTTTAAATAATTATCAATGATAATTTATATATTAATTTTTTAATGTCGAATTACTAAAATTATACATCTATAAATACAATTTATGTCATTTGAATCCATTTTAATTTGAAATTGAGTAAACAAACTTAATAAATTGTTTAACTTCTTT
Source organism: Viscum album (assembly GCA_963277665.1). Taxonomy (NCBI): domain Eukaryota; kingdom Viridiplantae; phylum Streptophyta; class Magnoliopsida; order Santalales; family Viscaceae; genus Viscum; species Viscum album. Next base: position 163,489 of record CAUJRU010000856.1, on the reverse strand, counting down.
CTACTTTAAAAACCTGTAATTTCATCATGTTTGTGAGATTAGAATTAATCTTAAATTTGATGATTTTGTGAATTGAATTTTAAAAAATGGACACACACCATTCTAATTCTTATAATAATTATATTCTAATTAGATCATGTGGATTATTGTCCAAAATGTTTAGTAAAAGTGATTAAAATTAATCCTAGTGATTAAAGACAATTTAAGCATAATTAGGGACTAAAAATTATTATTAGGGGCACAAATTACCAATAAACTTGTCCAAAACACATTTATGTCCATTATTCTTCCATAAACCTTAAATTATTTATTTATGTTTGTTTTTATGTCTTTTTCTATGTAATAACATGTGCACACGTAACTTGTTTTCAAAAATCCCAAGTGAGTCCTTTTCCATCCATATAAAAGGCCACCACCAATCCCACTCCATCACTCCTATAAAACCTCTTAAGTTAGGACAATACATGTCCAATAAAATTATGAGAAATCCCCCCATATTCCTATAATCCCTCCCTTTAGGATGAAAGTATTCCAAGGAAGCCTTTTGGTACAAACCAAAAGGAGTTACCTGATTAAGAGGTAATATATTCTCTCAAGACCTTTCTTTTATTTTCCTTATCTTCCCCCTAAAAATATATTTCTTCTATGATTATATAATAACACCAATATCCTCAATATACTAGGGTTTTTTTCTGTAAATTTTTTAACCTAAAATTACACACACCTCCATCTAATGGGTAATCACTTTACTGTTTCTGTGTACGATGAACTACTGCCTCACAAAACGATGACTGTTCAATTTTCTATTACCACCATTCATGGGTGAAATTTTGATTGAAAATATGTCTATATATGATATATATTATATCTATAATGTCTTTATTCTTATGTAATTTTTATTTAGAACATACCTTTATGGTTTCCATCTTATGTAAATATGATAATTTCGTTTGAGGAAGTGTGGACAATCGCCCGCTCAAAGTGATATGATTCATTCATACACTACATGAATTGTATTAAGGATAGTTTCAGTGAAAATATATTATATATATGATATCATAAATATAATTTAATAATGATATATATTTATATTTATATTTATATATACACAAATTTATTTTTCTTTCTTTTTCTCGCCACAACAATTTAACAGAAATAACATTCATACGTACGTACGACCTACCGTATCCATGAACAGTATATTTAGTTTCATAATTATATGTTCTATATATTATTATAATACACTTATAATGTATATAAATTATGTTTATATCATTTTTTACATTCTGTACTCATGATATAATTATAAGAAACAACAATATAACAAATGAAGACACATACGAAAAACAAAGTGAATATTACCCGAAGTGAAACCTTAACATAGGATGGTTAGAAAGTAGGTAATATAAGGTCATAATAAAACCATATATGGTATTAAATATAAGAATATGGTTATGTAAAATATATTTAATAAATTTATATTTATCATACCAGTGGTTTGAATGAGTACAATGAGAGTCAAGACACAATGTAAGAGGATTTCAGCTCACTTTTTATTTCTATGAGATACATGCTATGTTCAAAAACTAATTAATTTTGTGTTTTCTATGTAATAAGAATGATTTTATTATATTTATATTATAATTAAATTTATGTGTATTAAAAAATCCTTTTTATGATCTTTCTTTTAGGGGTTTTAAGTTTCAAATGTTACCAAATCAGAAAAATTGTTTTGTCTCAATTTTCCTTCATTGAGACTCATGTTTTGTTACATACAAAAATTATCTTTTGAGGTGCATATAATTAAATTATATATGTTATATATTGAATTAAATTTATTTAAGGATATTTTAAGCTTCATGTAATTTCCATTTCGTAAATGGACAGTATGATCCCAAGTTACCATGTTATACGATTTTATTGAAACAATCTCATCCCTTTTCAAGATTGTTAATTATTATTATTATTTAAAGAAATATTATGATACATATCTCAATAATACTATTGAGTTTCCTTATCCTATTTTTATTGAAGATATCACCATGTACTAGTACCATTTTTTAACTCTTTGGTACTTAAGACAAGTAATAAAACGTTTTTAATAAATTTGACTGTATTTCTCTCTTCATCCAAAAATCTATTTTATTTTAAAAACCATGTTTTCAAAAATGTTTTAAAATGATCCTTAAAGACCATTTTCAAGGAGAAATGAGTTTAGAAAATTTTTATGGTTTTCAAGGATTCCTTTATAAGTTTTCCAAACTATTTTAAAATAAAAAGGATTTCAAAAATATTATCAATCTTCATTTATAAGTTTTCAAGGAAAATTGTATTAAGAATGTTTTTCAAGGTTTATTTATAGGTTTTAAATTTTATTTAAAAGTAATGTTTTCCAAACGTTTTTCAAGATTTATTTATATTTTTTCAATTTTTTCAAAGAAATTGTTTTAAAAACGTTTTCAAAGTTCTTTTATATGTTTTCAAGGAAAATGGTTTTCATAAGGTTTAATGTTTTTAAAAATAACTTCCCAAGAAGAAATGATATTTTCCTCAATAAATGTTTTCAAAACATATTTAAAATTAAATTCCATCTAAGATGACATCTTTTTATGTTACTCATGCCTTTCTAGGAAGTGATCAAAAGGATTCATTCATATTCTTTCTATAAATGGTTTAGGCTTTGATTTCATGATGCATATGAAACTCATTTCTCATCAACGAGTTATATTTTTTGAAAACCACTTATTTTCATGGGTTGTGATTTCATGAAGTGATTATGAACCCTATCTAGATTCATATTTTGTTATTTAATGAAATATTAGTGATACTCATTTCATTTCATGGGTTATGATTTGATGTTTAAAAAACCTATGTTTTTTATGGATCATGATATGATGAATATTTTATTTTTTGAACATGAATGAATGATGTTATAATGATATGCATGGGACCTATATCTCCCTCCAATTAATTGGGTGTTGATAAATGTTTTATGAGCTCAAAGGGTGCATGAGAGGGCATCCCAATCCCGAAATAAGTGGATATATGAGAGTACATCTGAAGCCTAAAACAACAGGGTATACGGGAGTACATACCAAGCCCTGAAATAAGAGGGTAAATGGGAGGACATCCCATGAATGAAACAAGAGAATATACAAGATTACATCCCAATCCCTAAAAAAGAGCGTAAACAGGAGGACATACCAATCCCAACATGAGATGGTACACGGAAGGACATCCCAAACCCAAAACAAGATGGTATAGGGGAGGAAATTACAATCCTGAAACAAGAGGGTATATTGGAGGATATCCCAATCCTAAAATATAAGGGTATATTGGATTAAATCCAAATCCCAAAACAAGAGGGTGCATGGGAGGAAATCCCAATCCTGAAACAAGAGGGTATATGGGAGGACATCCCAACCCAAAAACAAGAGGGTATATAGTAGGAAATCCTAATCCCAAAATAAGAGGGTATATGGGTGGTCATCCCAATACCAAAACAAGAGGTTACACGAGAGGGAATCCCAAGTCTGAAGTAGGTACATGGGTCATTAACCCCAGCCTAACATGTTATAAAGTCCTTGGTAGGCCGCCATGACATAGGGTTTTTATATGTGCTTTCCACAATTCCCTGGTTTATTCCTATGTTATGATTTCATGGCTCATGTTCTTATTTTGTTTTGATTCATGTCTTATGAACTATCAATCTTTATTATGTTATCTAATATGAAGTTTATGGTCTTAAAATGTTATTCTCATGTTTCATACCCATTTTCATGTTATTCTAACGAATTTCCATTATTTTCCCTCACTGAGCATCTGAGCTCACCCCTTTATTATGTTTACTTTCCCTAGGTTATGAAAAAGGTTTTAGGTAGAATTACTAAAGGTAGAGATCATTATGGGAGATGTTTAATATATTTCACTAGGATATAAGATTTTGGTTCCAATATTCCAAATACACTAGAGTATTATGGTCCTCAAGCATGTATTTTTTTAATTTACTGAATATTTATCTAAAATGATGTATTATCCCTATATGTAAAGACTGGGTCGTTATAACCAAACTAATTCTTCAAAAAAACCTTGACATGTGGATTATTATCACTCTAATCATAACCCTAAATTGTAATGATATAGGGATTAAAATCTTTCTTTGTTTGTCCCAACTTATGGATTATCTGGGTCAGGATAGGATTGATCCCATAACTAGTATCCACTGTTCACTGGAAGATTTATATTCTATTGAACTAACCTATGATGTATAATGTATGTATCTTCCCCTAGATAGTGAAACCCTCACCTTCCCTTGAAAATGAGATGATGGACTGGATTTATTCTTGCTCATCCTCGTTTATGTAGTATGCCTCATCAGAAGATACATCAACATTGAATTAGAGAGGGATTTTCAAAGCTTCTACAAGGGCCTTACACATTTTATTTGATAAGTAGAGATCATCAAGGATCAAAATCCTCAGGGTTAATATGAAAAGGTTATTCAACACATTATACTTCTAGGCCAAGGGTATGTATTTCCACACCTAGGGTCACTCCTTAGAAGGGAAAAAACATATTCTACTGGATGAACCACTAAGGTTTGATAGGTACCAGTGGCATTCTAATACTAATCAGTGGACCTACTCTAAATAACTGTTGACTGAATATTGGTTGGAAAAATTCGGGCTCTGTTTGGATGAAACTGATCATAGTGCAGTCACGACTAAGCTTCTTGATCAACTAACATAGTTAGTTTTAGTAGAATACCTGATGGCATGGAATGGGAGGATAATGCCAACTAATATCTACACAAAGCCTATAGCCTAGTCTCAGTAGTATGAAGAACCTGGTTAGAAGTACTTTCCAAAGTATTTTGGAAGCTAAAATGTCCTCTACCTTTCCATTGATGGTGTCAACCAGATGTACCCAAGGGGTTTACATGGTACTCATCACTATATGGTGTTGTGAAGTAGTCCATTAGCTTGATAGCATTCATTGAGTCATACTCCTTCTCATCATTTTTGAAATAGTCCAGAGTTTGGAAGACCGTAGGAACATCTCCTAACTCAATAAGCCTGAACTTTCCTAGAGTGGGGGATATATATAGAACCAGTGGGGGAATCTGATTCCCCTTGTTTCATCGATGCCTATTATTATAATACTTGTATTTATACGATGTATATGGGGAAGTGGTTGTTGAAAGAGGAACAAAAATAATAGGAGGTTCTATCTTTCCCTAACTAGTACAGATGACACCGTGATTGCGAGAAACAACCTTGCGAGCCAACCTATCATAAAATTTCTACATCATGTGACCAAGACCTTGCTTCCATTCACTACAACCTTTATTTTCACTATTAGGGTCAGTGGAGACACGTGTCACATGTTCCAGAATGTCACCCAACATGACCCAAACATGATCCATGTGGTCAAAGATAAAATATTTGAACCCAAATCACTCCTTGATGGTGTGCCTGATAATCCTTTGGTACAAGAAAGGATAAGGGAATCTAGTGAATCTAGCCTCTTGGGACCTCCTGCAATCTTGAAACTTTAGTATTCCCTTCTCAACGACACAAATTAGGTAGTTCGGGACTTATGAATCCCTAAAATAAGAGGTCTTGTTTCTTATTTTTGGTAAGGGAATAATAAGAGTCTAGCCTTTATGGGGGCATGTAGCCACATTCTATCATCGACGTGGCAATGCATGGTGAGGTGGTTACTGAAGAGGTTGTGGTGGGTGAGGTTACATCTTGTAGGGATTCGCTCAAAGACTCCTCTAGAAAAGGGTCTAGTAGGTGTCTCTGCTCAAGAAACATTTCATGCACAGTGGCAGTAGTCTTTGTAAGGCCTCATCCAAATGGTGAGAATTTTTAGATAATTCCTATAATCCACATGGGTAGTTGTAGATGATGAGGGTAGGGACCATCTTACTCCTAGAATTCCTGTCACATCATGACCTAGCATCTTGCAGTCATGGTTATTTATATTTATATTTGAGTCTTTTGGTTTCTTATAGATTAAAAATCTATTATATTAAAATCAAAATGAAATAAAAAAATGGAAAAAAATTAATAATACTATTATTACTATTATGGTTAATATTATTATTATTAAGTTTATTATTAATATAAAGTTATTATTATTATTATTATTATTATTGGAGTTTATTATAATCATTATTATTAATTAATGTTATCTTTTATTTTATTTTATTTTATTTTTATTTTCTATTTTCTATTTTATTTCCTTTTTCCCCTCATTTCTCTCTCCCTCCCCTTACCCTCCCTCGTGCTACTGAACCCCCTCCCTCTCCTTGTATTGCATCGCTTGCACACCCCCCCCCCCCCCACCAGCTGAGGGCCTCTGTCGCCTCCTCCACCTGCTCTGGCACACAGCCCTCCTCCGACCGGATCCTCTTGGCACCTCCCCACCTTCTCACGCCACACCTTTCCCTTGTGTGGCCCCTTTATTAAAGGTCCTCCTGTTTTGCGACCCCCTTCACTGGTCGGACCTCCCCTCATCGAGCTCTCCCTCTAGTGGTGGCACCCTCCTCTAGTGAGTACCTATTTTTTCTTGTTAACCTTGATTTTGTGGGTTTCATATGTTTGGTCAAACCCTAATGTGTTTGGGGTTATTATTTTAATCAATTCTTATTATTTGGGGATCATCAGGTTCCATTGAGGCTAGTTATATCCACTGTCATCAAGGGGTGCAGATTATATTTTATTATGGTGTTAGTGTGCGTTGGATTTAAAAAGGGAATTTGGATGTGTTTCTGACATAAGGCCATTTTTTGCTTCTTTGGTTTGTCTTTATAAATTTTCAAATATTTTATTGGATTATATAGTGGTGAAAATCCGAATTTAATGCAACCAAGTTGTGTGATTGGTTGTAAAGTGGGATTTTAATTTAACTCAGGCATCTTTTTAGTGAAAATATTTTTTTCATCATTTTCTAATGCATTAAAAACTACTAAAAGGATTTATTATATTATCATTGTAGTGTTAAAACTATTTTTGGTAGCATTGATGAAGTCTTAAAATTATAAAGTTGTAGTTTGACATGAAATCAGGTGTATTTCATGTGTGTCCCATGTTGCATCATTCATGGTTGTTTTATGAATTCTAAAATTGATTTATTAAATATTTTTAGGGCCACGAAATCTAGTTTTCTATGGTATTTTTGGGAATTTAGCTTTAAAAGGTAAATTTTAAATGGATTTCACCTAAAAAGTATTATTTTACTTCTTGAAATTTTTTTATGAAAAAACTAAATTTTTATTAAGTTAACAAAGGGTGTAAGAGCATGTTGGGTATTGTTTGGTGCCTATGTGTTGAAAATGATTTTTTTATGGGAAATGCACCACCTTGAGCATGTTATCCTTGTTGTGAATTTCTCAGTATGTATTGTAAATTATTTTAAAATATGGAATGTGTTTTATGTCTCTTTGTTATATGTTTGGTATTAAAGTGGTTTTTCTTAATTGAAATTGAGCATGTTATCAGTGAAAAACCTTGATGTGTTATTTAGAAATGTTTTATAGATTGTATAAGTGTTTAATTGTTTTATTAAATTATATGTGTAGTTCGTGGTCCCTGATTTGTGGTTTGGAGTCATCAGGTCTAAGGAAACTCACCTACGTGTGCATAGATAAGTATATATATATAAATATATCTGTGTGTGTGTGTGGGTGGGTGGGTGGGTTCAATAGTTACATGTATATTCATCCATGGTAGTGAATATACATGTATGGGGATATGTGTTCCCATGTATATATATATATATATATAAATGAATACGTAGGTGAGTGGGGACTAGTATATGCATATAATCATATGTGAATAGATCCCCTTGCACATGTTCATGGACATTTGGGTGTGTGCATAGGCGCTAGGTGTCCTTCCGTGTATGTGAAAGTGCATATAATTAGTGGGAGAGCATCTGATTTTAGTTAGAAAGTGACAAGATCCGAAGTGGACGGTTTTGTTCCACCATGATGTAGGTCCCTTATGCCTATGCCTTTAATTTGAATTCCATAATTACTTGCTTGTTTTGAAAATATGTTTTATATTTATGCTATATAAACATTTTATGAAATATGGTTGTTGTTTCTAGGAATTGTTATTCCTTTGTTTTGTAAATTGAAATGTATTTATAATGCCCATTGGTCATAAGTAACGTTTCTTCAAAACTGATTTCCTAAGTGTTTTTGAATTGGTAATGAGTACTTACAAAGGTGTTTTTCCTTTAATCCGGTTATTTATAAAAATTGTTCCATGTATGTAATTAAGCTCGTTTGGTGCCTTAATAATGGTTTATGAAAAATAAAAATCATCTCTTGAGGCACACCCCTTTATTTAAGAATGTTATGAGTGTGTTGAATGTGTGATTTTTGATATGTACCTAGTAAAGAGGCTTTTTCATTATTGTGTGATGAAAAAATGGGGATACACTCAAGGAAAGAGATCAGTGGTGAGAGGTTTGATGTGTTTTTTAGTAAATAAAATGATAATCACATATATGTTTGATTAATAAAAACTCACCACCACTTGAAGTGGAGAAGAATGGTAAACCTGGGTATCAAGGTGGGCAGACAAGGAATAGTACACTAGATGATACATAAGTGGTTCATCCCAGTTTTTTCTAGCAGGATTGACGCTACTACACTAACTAAACATTTGTGATGATTGGAGACCACTATGTTATGGGTGTGTTCCCTAAAAGTGGATCATTCATTAGAACATAGATCATTGTGGTTCCTACGCCACCATTCACTGAGGTATGAGGATCCTCGGTCCCCAACTAACACTAGCTACTTAGGGATTTCCCTTGGCGACTCTGATGTGATTTCCATTTCAGTCATTTCATACTCGATGTCTTATTTGAGAAAACCATATTTTAATCTAAATTTGTTTCCTTGAATTTTGAAATGTTAATGCATGCTTGGAACCTATTTTGAAAATTTAGTGGGAGAGAAATGATTTACAAGAAAATTAAAACTTGTTACTTGAATTTGAAAAGAATGATAAACATTATTTTATTATGTCTTATTTTTAAACTACCATATTTTGGATTTCATATAAAAGTAAAGGGAATAGGGGGTTGTTCTATCTTAACATTCCTACTGGGCATCTTAGTTCTCATTACAACTTTACTTTTTAGTTTTAGGTTACTCTAGTTTTGGATCACTCTTGGAGTGAGTGTAGTTTATGTTCTGTGGTGACCCATGAGGTCACTTGATGTATGTCTCTTTGCTTCATTTATTCCCTTTTCTGCTTCCAACTTGTTTGGTTTATTTTCTTTTAGTTATATATTTGTTTAGTTAATGATTATGTATCGATCTTTTTATGAACCAAATTTCTCTCAACTGGTTTATTTTGATTCCTGACACTAGATTCCAACCCATAGGGATCAAGAACTCCCTTCAGAAATTGTCTTAGTATGACTCGGTTGACCCGGTTAGGGTCAACCTGAGATTTTTTGTGAAAATTACCAGTGAATTCATTAGTATCTATTCTTGGGACAGTTGTTGATCAAGCAAGTAGTGAGTCCCTTCCACTGGGAAAAAATGCATGTGGGTCACTCATCACGAATTTCTTTCACTTAAATAGGTCAAAACACTTTTATTTTATGTGGTGGAGATTAAATAATAGAGTAAATGCCATGATATCTCCTCCCAACTGATAATAAACCTTATGGGTAGTTGGTCGTACCTGATGAAATTGGGGCCTTCTAGAATCTAAATAATGCATCAGATCTTGGTAGCCTCCAACTATTCTGGAGTTACCAGTATAGGTCCATACCTTGAGGTAAAGTGGGACAGATGCTATAGAGAATCATCTATTATGTTAAACAGGGTGAATCTGGGGTTACCAACATTTAGGGGTGCTCATACATTGTCCACCCAAGGAAGATATGACTTTTCTTTAGGAAGGATTTACACCTTTTGTGTCTCCAGATCTTTGAGGTGAGAAGTGAGAGTAGCTATCAAGTCATCTTGGAGAGGTTCTCTAGCCACTTAAGCATTGATAGGCACATTGAATTTAGGATAAATACAATCTTGATCCTGAGGTTGGTAATTATGATTCTCAGGTGGGTACGAAAACTAATACCTTTATCTCTTTCCATATCCCCCAACATCCTCTTTGACTAGATGTGTAGGGATACCAAGCTCAAATAGGGTAATTTAGACAAGGAGGACTGGATGCCCCATTGGAGGAGTGATAGGGTCTCTTAGGGTATTTTTGTGGTCTGGGTTCTGCTCAAAAATGAGATCATGGATAAACCTTTTGTATTCTTCAAGTTATTGGATCAAGACCGCTATCGTGGGTTACATCTCTTCTCTCGGTGCGACCTCGGTTGGTTCACATGATTCAAAATGTACCTTGAACTAGTCAAGATTCTGATGGTTTGGTAGCAAAGTCTCATTGGAGGGACTTCAGAGTTCTAGTGCCTACATCTAATGATATGTGGGGACACCTATCACAGGTTCTATCGGGTAATTTAATTCCCATGGAAGTGGATTTAATATTTCATTCCCAAATTAGCGTCCATGTTCATATAATCCTTGAGCAGGTTAGTAATGACCATATTAACCATTTTTGTAGCCATATGGGAAGTTTCAACCTCAATGGATAGAATGAACTATCATAAGATAAAGATAAAATTGAGGGAAACATAATTTCCTCGACATCTGATCTGCACATGCGGGGAAACTTCTTCCATAACTTGGAAGAGAACTATAAGGCCCTGGATATAGGTTTATTTAAGGGGTTGTTGGAAACCATATGACTTAGGTTGTTGAGCCATCAAGAGCACCATGATCTCAACATTTCTACATTATTTTTAAATGACATCAAGGTGCTCTAGACTCCTAGGGTAGACCAACTGATGATTATAGAGGCGGTGAAACATCACCTAGATGATTTTATAGAAACACACCACATGGTCCTCTATAAGGAACTCTGGGATGTCAATTTATAAATAATCATGCAGTTAGAACACCACTGAAAACTTATCAATTGTCAAGAACTCCCAATGTCCCTCTTACTCATGGGAGGGGTCTTGTAATTGGTCAAATAAGGCCCCAATTGGAGTAGCTGGGGATAGGGGAGGTGGCATTTATTTAGAACAAATCTATTACTGGTTTTTTAGGAGAGGAGTCACAGTGTGAGTAAAATTTCTGCTACATACTGAAATGTCTCCTAGGGGTAGTTCCAACCTCATCAACACATCCTTATAGGATGGGTTTTTCACCACTTCAAATTAAGTGATGTATGAAAAATCAATTTATGGATTGGTGGAATTCTTACTATATGAGGGCATAAAACCAAACCCCAATATATCTCCAACTTCTTATGTGGAGGTAGAGAGGAGGGAAACTTGAGGTTTTAGATATAGATTCACTACGAGCCCATGGAAAGCTACCAGAACATCCTCCATATGAAGGTATCTATAGAGGGATCTACGGATCCTATGGACCATAGATTCTAGAATAGTGAGAATCAGTTGTTGAACTTCTACCCCAGACTTCAGAAATATGGGTGAAGATTCCATTGTTGAGTCATCTTTCATCTTGAAATCCAAGTGTTCAATAATGATGCCATTCTTCCTAGGATTCCACCTCTAATGGAGGGTGTTTGACCTCCTTCCCAAGGATGGTTCTTCAAGGTAGAGAAGTTTTTAACACAAGGATGAACTCCATGTAATTTGGTATAAGTGTGAGTAGGATCTCCACATTGATTATTGATGGAGCTAGAAGGACCTATGCTTTGACTATCCTAGGAGCGTGGAGGAACTATGCTCAGGTTTATGGGAGAATTAGGAGGACCTCCATGATGGTGGATGGATGTTCATGGAGAAACTCCACACTAGTTGTCAATGGAGTAGGGAGGACTTACACTCTAATTTTTAGTGTCATGGGGAGGAACATCATGGTAACCTATGCTAGCAAGGGGAGGACCTCTACACATATTCTATTCATTATGGGTTGGCCTATAACAATTTACAATGATTCCAGAAACTAACAGAGTCATCATGGAAATCCTATGAGGTGGCTAGGTTATCGATCTCAAGAAGAAAAAACATATCCTTGTTCTCCTATCATAGGGATCTGGTAGAATATGATGGTGGTGAAAGGGTCCAAAAAAGTTGTATAGGATTCCCCTTGTCAAAAATTATCATGGGACTTCCCTTGATATCGGCGCAGGGTGCTCTAGACTAGGTCTAGTAGAGTAGGGAAGGATTCAACACACTCTTTGACCTGAAGTTCTGGTCAGTTCTAGCACTGGGATAACCTGGTAGGATCCCTCCTAGGTGACTCTCGGGTAGTATTTTCTACCGATGAGACTCAAATATCCCCTACCTCCTCAATGTATGGGAGTGATTCATCCAAATTATTTGGAGAGAGTCTCCTTAAGCTATTTTCCATTGGATTTGGGGGGGGGGTTCCCACTGTGCGTCCCTCAAGGGTGGTGGTGTCAGTGAGGCACCAATACCTCCAAGTCCTAGAAAGCCATTTCCCTGGTGGTAATGACCCCATCCTCTTCATATCAGTATATAATCACCCTACTCTAGATGATATCATTGGGTGAGATGGGTAGTGGGAACCCTAAAACTAATGATGTGGTGGAATTCACAGAGATGGTGGAATCATGTGGGATTTCCCATTAACATCCCCTACCTCGGTGTCTATTGGAGTATGGTTACTGGATTTCTATAGCTCTCTATACAGGTACAAGAAAAGATATGCCCAATTCCTTCACATCATCCTAAATTCTTGAAATATATGGGGGATCCACACTAACAATTATATATATTGAGGATTCTGAACACTAACTACCCCAACATATAGGTGAGTATCATTCTGATCCCAACATTTTCTTGGTGAGACCTGGTGCCAAATCTGAATTCGGTGACATGAAAATCCGTTTATGCCCTAGATTTTTCTAGTCCCCATGGTTGAGGGGAATAGTTTCATGTACAGTTCACCATTATCGTTTACAATTCTTTCACCAGGGATCCAACACGTTGCAAGTTCTGCTGTTGATTCCATACAATCCCACTTTCAAAAGGCAGGTGACTTTCATCACTTTCATCAGTGATGTCTGCTCCTTGATCAAAACAGGATGATGGGATTTGGGTTCTTCCTTCCTTAGATTCCTCCATGGAGATTATTTACTAGTATAGTTCTCCCTAATATATCAATTCATGTTCATAAAAATCATTCTCGATACCATATGTAGATGTACATCGGCTAATTATGCTTCTTCTCTCTCAATTGGGTAGAAACATTCAGTCAGGGTGAGTAGTCATGCTGGGGATTTCCAAGAATGTATGTACATTGGGCATATTAGGCACCCATAAAGTCTTCTCCTTTAAGGAGGCGTCTTATAAGATTAATCTTAGGTTTAGAACCCAAGGCATCATGTGTCGACAACTTGGTAGTTGATGACAGGGGCGTAAGTCTTCTAGATTGTTTACCTCACACTTCCCATGTTTAATGCATGGGGTAGGGATTCAGAATAAGAGCATAAGTTTAACATCTTATGGATATGGGAAGAGGTTTAAGTTCTTGTGGGTAAATGTGGGGCATGGGTTTAGAATATTGTGCGGATAGGATAGGTGCAGGTTTAATGTCTTGTGGGGACGCAATGTGCACATGCATAAAGTATTAGAGGGACAAGAGGGGAATAGGTTTAATGCCTTGGGGGGACAGGATGGGAACAGGTTTACCATGTTGTGGGGAAAATATGGGAGAAGGTTTAATGTCTTTCGTAAAATATGGGTGCATGTTTATAGTCTTGTGGGGACACAATTGGCTCATTTGTAAAATCTTATGGGGGCATGATGGATGCAGGTTTAACACCTTTTGGGGATAGGTTGGCGGTCAGGATGCCTTGTGGAGGCATATAAGTTGATTGAGTCCACCCCTAGGAGGATATATGTCACACTCAGATGATATCATGTGATATGGATGCCTCATAGATGTGGATCAGGTGATTGAGTGCATCAATGGGAGAAAACATATCACACTCAACTGATGTTAGGTGGTCAGGATGCCTTATGGAAGCGGATTGCATGATAGAGTGTATCCCTAGGAGGGAATATTTCACACTCGGATGATTTTTGTTTATTATGATAACTTATAGAGGTGGATTAGTTGATTGATTACATCCTTATAAGGGAAGATGTCATACTTGGATGATTTAAGTATTGAACCTTAGGAAGGTGTCCCATATAATTGGTTTAAGATACATGGATCAAAACCAATATAGTTTGATGCAACATTTTAAGTTTTTGTGATAGGACCAATCCATGCAGTTTAGCTTCATGCAATAAGGGTGCTCATGTCACAGAAGGAGTGTTGATAAGGGGTGATGTGGGGCTTACATGTGGAATCTTCCTAGAGTGGTTGTTTCTAGGACTAGTGATGGTGTGAATGGGTCTTACATGTGGGAGATTCCCTTTGGAGGAGGATTATACCATTGTGGGGGAGATGGTGGAATCTGATTATGATCTTACATGGGGAATATTATCTTTATTACACAGGGTAAGCGATGTGGGTTCCTCCCATGTGAGTCATACACAGGGAATCTGATTTTTATCACATAGGGATGGGGGTGTGGTGTTATCCCATTCCATCCATACCTGGGGAACACTATGTTTATCACTTAGGCTAAGGATATAGTTTTATTTCATGTACTGGGAAAATTTTCATTTAGTATAACATCATCTAACTAAGATTTAGAGATAGGAAGTTTTACATCATGGAACCTAGATATGGTATGGCTTACATTTCTAGTGGGACCATGTGAAGGTAAGAGGAAGATACAACATAAGGATCCTCAACCAAGATAGGTGGAAAATTTCCCTCAAAGATACCACCTCTAGGTATTATGTGACCACTGCTCATGCACCTCTAGTTGGGACATGGAGTTGGAACTATCATAGAGGATTTTCCATCAAGAGGCCCACTGTTAGGCTTCATATGCTTATAAGAAACAAGAATTAGGGTACCTATTTTTATAACCAATATGTAGGATGTATACTCATGCCACACATGAAGAAAATTTAGCGAACATATGAATGGGTGATACCCATTATGTAGGTATTCGGGGTGTGGCTAAGCTAGTATTGGATTAGTATAAGGTCCATGGGAACTTGACCTTCATAAATGAGGATTAGTTCAAAGGTGGCACCATAGAGAGGTCTAGAGGAGGTGATTCAAGAAGTTTTTTGATTCACATAGAAGGGTATCCTGAATCATAGGGGCCTCAAAGAGGATAGGAGTCCCATTAAGGAGTATGATTCATGAAACATGATGACCCTACCTTGGGGTAAATTTATTGTTCCCATGGTGTTGGATTCATGAAGGATATATGCCTCACAAAGGCCTAGGTGACACAAAGGTCTTTCTTCTTCCTAAAAGGTCTTATACCTTCACAAGATGAATCTACATTATGGGATGAGATTATCAAGAGCCCATGGGAGTCAATTTTTTGAAGGGTGAATACCTTGGGAAATCAATCCTCTCTCTCTTTCCTGTAGAGCTCAAGTCATACCCGTAATTTTATTTTGAGGTGTTTTTCTATTTTATTTCAGTCTTATATTTATTTCATGGATTTTCCTAGTAGTGTTTGAGAAAAATGTAATTTTTTTGACTGATAGAAGGTGGAACACTAGTGGAATATTGTTAGTAAAAACCATACAACAACCCAATAAAGACCATACACCCCAACCAGTTGGTATTTCTAAGCTCCATGGTCACTTGCATAGGCATGCAACCTCCCCTAGAAAATTGTGTGTCCTAATTCTTCATTGAATGGAGAGGGATGCACGATTTTTACATGGTTTGTAAAATTTTATGACCAAACGATGCTTCTTTTCTAGGTCATTAAAATGTAGAATTTGCCCCTTTTCTTTAATTAAATTTATCCCCAAATCCATCCTTTCTCACCCCATTCAAGATTTATACCCATAGGCATGCCCCTCCCTCTTGGATCCCTTAGAGCCCAATTTAATAGTGGATTTGGATTTGGATCTTCAAGTAATCATCAAGTAAGTCCTTCCTCTCTTGATTTCTTTCTTCCTCTTGGTTCCTCCTTCTTCCTTCCATGGTTTCCTCTTTCTCCAATGGATTGGTTGACCTAGTAGGGGTTCAATCTTGGATTATTGGGTTTAATATTAATTTTTATGGTATGATCTTTCATTTATAGGGTCTCCTTTTGGTGAAATTGTGGTTTTCCCATAGATTCCGGAAGTTTCCAAGCTTGACATAGGTGATTCCATGCTTTAACATTATTGAATGATTTTAGTATGATTTCCATTCTCTCTAAATGTCTTCTTTAGATTGTTTGGGTGGTGTGAATTATGTTTTCAAGGGTTTTTTGTGCAAGTTTGGGTTTGAAAGGGTTATTGACTTTGGAAAATGGTGGTTTTCACGTCTGTTCCATGGTTGTATGTGTATGCGTAGTGGGGTGAAAATTACATGAGACATGATTTTCCAACTAAAAATGGTGGTTTTAATTTGTGTATCTATTATTTTATGTGTGTTTATATTAAATAGTTGGTGTATGTGTGATGGAAAGTGAAATTGAGGACAAAGGGAGCCCATGGAAACTTGGTGGGTGGACTAGGACTAATATGCTAGTTGGATCAATGGGTCCATCGAATGGTTCCCTCTAGTAGGATTGATTCTACAACCCCAACTAAACATATGATTATTATTAGATACCACTAGACCTTGGGATGCATTCCCCTCTAGTTTCGCGTGCATAAAGACATTGTGGGTTATTGTTTCTATACCATGTCACCAAGATAAAAGGTTTCCTAGGGTCCCACTAATACTATTTCCTTAGGTATTACCCATGGTTATCATCTCATGTAATGTTATTCTTACAATACTCATATGGTGGACTTTACTTTCACTTTAAATTTCAAAGTATGTTTTCCTTAAAAACTTTTCTTTGAAAAGTTTCCTTTATTTTTTATAAAATCTTGCATGTTAATTTTTCCTATTATGTTATAACATGAAATCCATTTCGGTGGTATCCTACTAGGCATTGGATCACACCCTACCTACACCCTTGGGTGTATGTATACCTTGTTATGTTTGACCCAGGTAAATTCAACATATTCTGTGGTGGTGATGGTGGACTCGATTGCTAGTGTTCCTCTTCTTACAGGTGTGGGTGGAGGTGGATTGAGGGTGATGACCCTCTTCTTACATGGAGTTTTGTTTAGTTGTAGTATAGTTGGTTCCCCTCCCAATTTTAATTTTTTAATTTCTGTTTAAATATGTAAATTTTTTAACATATGATAGTTATACATCTTTTGGTAATGGTTATTAATCATGTTGTGAGTTTTTATTCTTTTTGGATTCTTATAGTTGAATCTAAAGGGTAAAATCACTATGATAAAATGTTTTATACTTAGGAAATAGTTCAAAAATTACATTCAGTCCATGTCAATGGATGAGTCGGTTGTTGGGTCGGATGTCACTTCGGCCTAGATCATGACAAAATGGTATCAGAGCCAAGTTTCAACATTTCATTGGGTTGTGTTATTTGGGAGAGTATAGATAGATAGGATATTGAAATGTCAGGGTTTGAGGTTCTAGTTGAGAGTGGGGATTATATCCAACACAACTCATGATAGACCTTGGGTCACTATTGGATATTGGGAATTGGTTTGAATTCTCCTCTAGGTGAGACGTACAGGCTGCAGACTGTGCATGGACACTGAGTGGGGGTGAATTAGTTTTTCTTTTTGTTCTTATTGTTATGTATTTTTATTTATGGAAGTGTTTTAGATTTTAGATATTGCTAAAAAATTATAATAGTGTATTTAGGGTTTTTTGGTGTTTGTTAATTGATGTAGAAAGATGCCACCCAAGAGACTTCTTATGAAGTCGTGGGAAGAGGCTGGAGAGAGATCTCCCTCAAAAGTTGATTAGAGTTTAATGGAAGAACTAGTTAGAGTTGTCCATGATTTTGGTCATGGAATGGGCCTTGGTCAAGCTCAGGTTAGGGAATCCAAACTAGTTCCAACAATGGAAAATGCTTAAAAGTTTCTCAAGAAAAAACCTCAATCTTTTTGGGGTAGAACAAAACCCATGAAAATGAGGATTGGATTGAGAAAATTGAGAGGATGTTTGGGTTTATTGACACTCCTAAGGATGTTAAGGTGAAATTTATTAGTTTTTATTAGAGGGTCCCAGTCATAGGTTGTGGGACTTAGTGGTTCAAGCTAGGAATCCTGAGAAGATGGTTTGTAAGAATTTCAAGGTCATCTTTAACAAGCAGTATTTACTAAAGACTTTGGATTTTCCTGAAACCTAAGAGTTTCTAGATCTCCACTAGGGGAATCAGACTATGTTAGAGTATTCCAACCATTTCACTGAGTTAGTTTGGGTCACACCTAAAGTGGTTTATAATGAGCTGTTGAAGGATCAATGATTTTAAATGGAACTACAACCAAACATTGGATATGAGGTCTTTATGTTCATGTTAAAGATGTATGATGAGGTGGTTGATCGAGCCTTGACAGTGGATACTGACCACTCTATAAGGTCTATGTTTTCTAGGGTGACTTCAAAAGTGGGCCAAGGCAGTGGTAGTTTGTCTGAAAATAAGAGTAAGTGATATGAGCAGGGGAAGAGGGTAGGTTGTAGTTTAGGCCATCCTTCCCGACTTTTTTGTTTATGTAATCATATGTTAGATCATTCATGTTACATTAGTGTGTAAATTAAGGGAATATGAGTTCAGTATTTATATCCCATCCTAGTACTTTATATTAGTGTGTAACCATGGGGTAATTTCAGTGGATTTTCAAAGTGGAACCCCCTAATCAAGGTGGTATAGGATCTGTAGCCTCTAGGGTAATGTCTCCCCAGTTAGAACCATCCAGGACAGTGGGCTATCAGATTAGTGATTTTTGAATAAGGTCCAGATCCACTTCTGGGAAGAGTCAGCATAAGGAAGATCCACAAGTCAATGGTTGTTCTTAGGCTCAGGCATAGATGAGTTATCTTCATGCTACGAATCAAGCACTAGTGTAATTAGAAGTAGGATATAAATGGTCCAAGTTATGATTATTATTTCATTGTTCATAGTTGTTTCTTTGTTTGGTATAGGTGAATCCATTTATTTTATATTCATAAAACCTATGGATTTATTAAAGTTTCCAACTGAGCTCATGTCGTATACGATGGAGTTGGACACATCACTTGGTAGTAAGAAATATTAGGGGTCCAGATGTCTATCTTCTACACTCATAATGTCAGGGGTCAAGTTGGAATAGGATTTCATAGTTTTAGAGATTTAACCTTTCAATGTGATCCTCAGTATGGATTTTATGGTTCACTTCTAGGCATACATTGATTTTTATCAAGGGTGAGTGAGTTTCATGGAACCTAATGGAAGATCTCAAGTCTTCCAAGGTGAATGGGATCCTCAGTCAGAACGTGTTGGCACTCCACTCTGAGAATTTTGAATCCTTTTTTTTCTTATCTCTTCAATCATGACGGAGGATGATGGTAGTAGTCCTAAGGGTGGATTACCTTCTGTGGTAGATGATTTTCCATTGGAGTTACCTGAAGACTTATCAGGATTACCTTTAGAGTAGGATATGTAGTTCACCATTAATTTAGAACTAAGAACATAGTTGATATCTATCTCATCATACCTATACTCCCCCACTAATTTGAGTTAATTAAATATGTAGTTGGATGATTTTTAATCCATAGGATTCATTTTCCCAAGCATCTCACCTTGGGTTGACCCTATTTTGTTTGTAAAGAAGTCTAATGGATCTCTTTGGTTATGTATAAATTAAAAGATGCTGAATAAGGTAATGATAAAGAATAAATAACCATTTCCCCTTATTAATGACCTCTTTGATCAGCTTAATGGGGAAATGTGGCTATCCATGATCAACTTGCATTATGGGTGTCATTAGGTCATATTCATTGGGGCGGTTGTTTCAAAAATAGACATCTAAAGTAGGTAAGACCACTTCAAGTATTTGGTGATTCCATTTAGGTTGATGAATGATCTATTGGTCTTTATGGTGTTCCTTCAGTACCTTCATTCCAACATTGTGGTATTCATGGATGAAATCTTTCTTTAATCTTGTACTGATGAAGAGCATGAGAAACACTTGGTAATTTCTCTAGGAACTCTTTAAGATCACCTTTTCTATGATAATATCTATAAGTGTATCTTATGGATCAGGGAGGTGATGTTTCTTGGACATGTGATCTCATAGAGTGGGGTTTTGGTGGACCTCAAGAATATCACAACTGTCATCTCATGGGAACAACTAAAGAATGTTTTTGAAATCAAAAGTTTTTTTGTACTGGTAGGTTATTATAGGTGGTTTGTTAGAGATTTCTCTTAACTTGATTCACCCATGGATTATCTTACCGAGAATGGTGTAAAGTTTTAATGGAGAGGAGATTTTTGAGAATCCTTTGAGGATCATAAGTGATGGTTGACCACAACCCCTGTTATGATCTTTCCTAAAACTGTAAAGGGATATGTTGTTGGTTGTGATGCCTCAGGTTTGGGACTCAGGTGTTTATTGATATAGGATGAGAATGTGGTGGTGTATGGTACTTTCTATCTCCAACCACATGAAAATAATTACCCAACCCAATGCAGGAAGTCAAAGAATCTAGTGATGAATGGTCCATGAAGGGTCTTTTTTCGAAATGCATTTGGAGACCAAGGAACATAGTGGAGGGGTTTTCTTAGTCATGGTTCAACTGAATCCTATTAACTAGAGTTTATTAGAAAATAGATCACTGGTGATGATATATTACAATGGTATATGAAGTTATAAAATGGTGGGGTGGTTCCCAATGAGTGGTCTATATCTTTAGGTGGAGTTATTTTCTTCAAAGGATGTTTTGTGGTACTATTTCCACTATTGAAGGTGGTGATATAAAATAACCACCAGTATCAGTGGTCCATTCACCCTGTAACCTATAAAATGTACTATAATGTGCATCGTCAATTTTGGTGGCTAGAAATGAGGTTGTACATAGGTAACTTCATATCTAGGTGTTATGTTTTTCATCAGGTTAAATCAGGGAACCAATGGCCCTCCGATTTACTTTAGCCCTTATCCATTCCTGACTAGAAGTGGTACAATCTCACCATGGATTTAATTAATGGGTTTCCTTATACACCTCAAGGAAGGAATGCCATATGGGTAGTTATTGGCCATTTGAACCAATTTACCCACGTCATTTTCATCAGATATTCATCCAAAGTGAAATAATTGGGTCAATAGTATGTTCAAGAGATAGTGAGGATTAATGGTGTTCCATAGGCTATCATTTTAGTTATAGAAAACTTATTTACTTTTCAGTTTTTGGAAGGTCTTCAGAAGGTAATGGGGTCTCATGTGAAGTTGAGCAAGAGATATCATCCTTAAACGAATGGCATGATGGAGCAGGAAAATTAGATATTGGAATACATTCTTCCTGAATGTTTGTCAGATTTTAGAGGCTCATGTGATAGCTATTTGGGGTTGGAGGTATTTTACTATAATAATAGTTACCAATACTAAATAAGAATCGATCCCTTTGAGGCATTTTATAGTCAGCTGTTTCAATCACCTTTATCCTGGATGAAGGTTGGTGAGACCTCATTGTTGGGACCAAGTCTCATATTGGAGATGTCTACAAAGGTTTGTTTTATTAGAAAATGGTTGTTTATAGAGAAGAGTCACCATAAGTAATATGAAGATCAGTGGAACTGAGCCTTGGGATTCTTTTCTGGTAATTGGGTGTTTTTTTAGGTGGCCCCTCATTTAGGTCACTGTCATCTTGGTAGTCAAGGGAAACTAATGCCAAGGAATTTTAGACCATTTTAGGTCACTAAGAGAGTTGATAAAGTTGCTTAATGATTATCCTTTCCACCTAAGTCGATGATAATCCATGTTATATTGCATGTCTCATAGTTTAAAAAGTTTAATATGGATCTATCTCTTGTGATGAATTTGTAAGAGTTGGAATTGTAACTTGATTTTTCAATGTTTGAACGGTTGATGCGGATTGTGGATTCCTAGGAGAAGGTGTTTTTTGGAAATTCCATACCATTGGTTTAGGTTATTTAGAAACATGATAATGTTGAACATGATACATGAGAGTAGTTATGTTGGATTGAGGAGTAGTACATGTTCCTATTTTCTGATCAAACATCATGTTGAATTTCTAGGGGAGGATTGTTTTTAAGGGGGAGAATTTTCACAACTATGGTATTATTTTGAGGTATTCCTCTCTTTTATTTTAATATTATATTAATTTTTTATTATTTTATTTGGATTTTTTGAGAAAAAATGAAGATTTTTAGGCCAAAAAATGGTGGCACATGGTTGGTACATGGTTAGTAGAAACCATGTGCCAATCCAGGAGAGACTGTGTGCCCTAGAAAAATGGAACTATCTAGGCTTCATAGCCTTCCACATAGGCATGGGGCTAACTGTGCACCCAAACCAATGATAATTTATAAGGAACACAATCAAACACATGGGCATGATACCTCCCCTAGAAAACCAGTCAGCCTCATTCCACTTTGAGAAGATAGGGACACACATTATCTCCACAGTTTGGAAAACCAGGTGGCTTGTCGAGGTCATTAAAATGAAGAATTTACACTTTTTTACCTTTTAATTTAACCCCAAATCCACCATTGTTCACCCCATTCAAGCTGCACTTCCCTAGGAATTCCTCTTCTCCCTATTGGATCCCTTAGAACCGGATTTCATGGTGGATTTGTCTTTGTATCTTCAAGGAATCATCAAGTAAGTCTTTCCTGTCTAAATTTCCTTCTTCCTCTAGGTTCCTCTTTCTTCCTTGATTGGGTTATTCTTTATCCATTGGATGGGTTGACCTAGTGAGGGTTCAATATTGGTTTTTTTGTGTTTAATATTGATGTTTTTGGTATGATCTTACCTTTACAGGGTCTCCTTGTGGTGTGGTTGTGGTTTTCCACCAAATTTCAAAATTTTCCAAGAATGAGGTAGGTGATTCCATGCTTTATCATTGTTATAGGATTTTATTATTATTTAATTGATTTTTAAATGAATTTTTTGGATTGTGTAGGTAGTGTGAATAATGTTTTCAAAGGTTTTGGGTCTGGTTTTGGGTTTGAAAGGGGTTTTACCTATGGAAAATGATGGTTTAAATGTGTGTTCCATGGTTGGGTGTGTGTATGTGTAGTGGTGGTTGAAATGACACTGTACATTATTTTCCAATTTAAAATGGTGTACTTTATGTGTTTATCTATTATTGGAAGTGTTTTTATGTTAAAGAGGGGGTTCATATGTGATGTAAAGTGAAATTGAGAACAAGGGGAATCCAAGGTAACTAGGTAGGTAGACTAGGACTAGTACACTAGTCAGATCGGTGGGTTTGAGGCTCGATTTCCTCAAAGAGTATTAACTATACAACACTAACAAAACATATGATGATGATTGGAGACCACTAGTCCTTAAGATGCATTCCTCTCTAGTGGATCATGCATGAGTAAGTTGTGGGTTATGGTTTCTATACCATGTCACTGAGATATGAGGTTCCCAGGGTCCCACAAATACTAATTCCTTAGGGATTACCCATAGTGCTCATCTCATGTGTTGTTATGCTTACCGTTGGTATACGGTGGAATTTACATTTCACTTTAAATTTCAAATCATGTGTTCTTTAAAAATGTATCCCTTAAATGTTTCCTTTATTTTTTTGTAAAACCTTTCATGTGGATTTGTCATATTATGTTATATAATGGAATCACTTTGGGTAGTATCATATTGGGGATTGGATTACACCCTACATACACCCTAAGGTGTTTGTAGAACCTCTTATGTTTTACCTAAGTAATGTAAAGATATTTCATGGTGGTGATGGTGGACCCGGTTGTGAGTGTTCCTATTCATGAAGGTGTGGGTGGTGGTGGATTGGGGGTGATGACCCACTTATTGCATGGGTTTTTTTGGTTGTGTTCTAGTTGGTTCCCCTCCCCATTTTGATGTTTTATTTTTTGTTTTAAAGATGTAAAATGTTTAACTTATGATAGTTGTTCTTCTTTTGGTTATAGTTATTGATCATGATGTGAGGTTTTATTCTTTTTGGATGTTTATATCTGAAGCTAATTGGTGATATCATTCCCAAAAAGAAATTTTTGATTCCCAAGAACTAGTTTTAATCTTTTAGGGATTGATAATTCCCTTTTGTCCATGTCATGGGCCAATTCGGGTGTCAGGTCTAATGGAAATCTAGCCTGGTTCAGGATTACTTAGGAGTATCAAAATCTCAAATTGTTTGGAAGAAGCTGAAAGGCCACATACCCTTGACCGTTGAACATGAGGGGGTATTTATAGGCCCTATGCATGCAATGGTGTGGGTTTAGAGAAGGAAAGAGTCTCACATGAAGCTTTATGAGCTTCATTAATGGGAAGGGATCCATGAACCCAAATGATTCTATGCAGAGGATATCATTAACTCTCCATGTAGTAGTGAAAAGTTTATCCACAACTTAGTATTGATGTTGTGTGGTGGTTACCATCAATCCTTAATATGGCCTGGGCCTTTGTGAGATTCAGCAATTACTCAAGGTTGTGAACTTCACAAACCTCATCCCTTAAGTGGATTTTGGGAACTTTTGGCATGGATTCCCTCTGAATCGTCCATGTTCCTTGACCTCTCTCATGACAAACATATTTCAATGTAACAAACAGATAAAACAAGTGATGACGTTGACCAGTTGGATCATTCCATACAAATCCCTTTTATCAAATCTTACAAGGGAGGAAGAATCTCTATTATTTTCCCTTAATCAAGCAAAAGTTTAGATCCAATAACTAAATCATGATTGAATCTATTTATGGGAAAGGTTCATGCTCATGAAGATCACGACCCAAACCATATTTATCGAACTAGGTCATGGGAATCTCATCACCATGCACCTTACCCTTTCAGCATTCACTGGTGTAGTAAGGGGTTATGAATATTGGCCTTAAAAGTATGAATATGTATGTGTTATTTCCAAAAAATATATTATGATATTTATTCTCTAAATTTTTTAATTTATAAATGATTATGTAATGAGTTTGAAAAAAATCGATTTTAATATGAAAAAACTTGAATTGTATTTTTGTTTAAAGTTAAATTTCAATTAAGAAGTTACTTTTGATAAATTATTAATGAAATTTTATTTTAATAAAATATTATTATTAAATAATATTTATTAATTATAAATCATAATAAAATTTTGTAAAGTGAAAATGAAGTTTTTATAAGGGTCAGAAAACCGTTATTGTTGTAAAAATTATTTTTCAATAAATTGTGATTTTAATTGAAAAGTTTAATTTCCCATACATAGAAAAATATTTTGATAAAATTAATATTATTTTTGGAATCACCACATCAAAATTATCCAATGGTGAATTTTTCATAATTTTCTGAGACTGTTGAATTTTGGATAAAAATTAAATATGGTATAAATATATGATTTGTATTATGAAATCATAATGACCCAAAAGTGATACAATATTTTCTCTAAAATGTATAAAAATATATATATATTCCCTTTAAAATAATGTGTGTTTAGGTCTTTTTTAATTTTATAAACCCTTTATGAATCCTCCAAAATCTATATTATATTTTACTGTTTTAAAATAAATTAGTTGTACACATGACTCACTTCCACATAATCAAGGGTATTATTTTAATATTATAGGTTTAGGTACTTATAAAACAATTGAATAAAATCCTATTCGGCAGAAACCATGTGAGAAATCCATGAGATGGTTTGTGGTTTTGAATACAATGTTGTATAGAGCCCAAAAATCTATGTTTGGAAAATAATAAAGAACCCCATCACTTTTCCAATATAAACACACCCAAGATCCCATTACTCTTCACTAAAAACCATTGGATCATAACAATACTCTAACTTTTACTCTCTATATCCATCAAAAGGTTCCCTGAAGCTATCAATAATCTCCTCCCATGTTTTTTTAAACACACTCTCATGGTATGGGATCCTCTCCTTCATCTTTTTATTCAATCACTTTTTTTATGTACTGCATTTTTTATTTAAGTTAATATTAATGGAGTATGATTTTTCACGATCCGATAAATTATATTATGATTTAAAGTGATTATATACCCCTTTAACTCTCATTAATCCCTCCTATGGTTCGTTATGCAGCCCAGTTACGCTATCAAAATTATCCTGTGATTTTTTTCCATTCCGAACATTCATCCAAGAACATTTTATGTATTATTCCATTTAATTGCCAATTTTTAATTTTGTATTATATTTTTACACATATCTCTTAATTCCCTTGTGATTTCATTTTGATGAGATAACTCTTCCACTCTAATTAATCCTTCCCATGAATCATTATGTGTCTCTGTTATGTTGTGGAAAGTATCCTTTGATTTTTCCTTGCCAAGCCTTTTTATTGTGAATACTATTTTTATTTCCAATAATGGGTATTCAAATATAAATAACTATTCTTTTTTTATTAGTGAATTACATTTATATGTTCCACACTCCTTAATTTTGGAATTAAATGTGATGAAATATGGTCCTGTATTGAATGATCTATGTACCACACGTATGCATGAATATGATATGAATGAAACAGGTGAACCTAGAATTCTATAGCACTCTAATGAATTGGGTAATGTTTTATCCTCATGATATTTCATGTATAGGATTAGGGAGTGAACTTAATAAATTATTTTTTTCATTATGTTATTATGTATTGCAATTTATCCTTGATCTAATTTTATAATGTCATATTTAATGGTGTTTCCACATTACATTTTTTCATTTATGATATGATGTTATATCATGACTCATTATTCATGATTATTATTCTCACCCCTTTTATTCCCCATTGAAATTAAAATTTACTAACAAGTAATACTTTTATCATGTTATTGTTTTTTTAATCTCATGTTTGGATTTATAACAACTAGTGCATATTTTAATATCCAAAGACATAAAATAAGAGTAGGACAAGGTCTCAAGGAATTTCATCTGATGAAAGTGATAAAGGAAATAATAACCAATTTTCTTTATGAAACAAAAATTAAGAAAGTGACACTAAGAAAAATTTCATAAAAGAACTAGGAGATGGTTTAAGTGTATAAAAATAGGGAATTAAGTAGTTAATTTCCATGTAAAAATGAATAACATGATGGATGGAAATAAAGTACAATCTAAAGTACCATATATTGTTCTATGTTTTAAATTTGGAGAATTTGGTAATTATTCAATCCAATTCTATATTCAAAGGGGTAATAATAATGATGAGCACCAACAATCTACATAATCAAGGGAGTAAGAAAATTATAATATTGATATAGATCATGATGATTTATGTACATGTAACCTCTACTCCAGAGTTTTGTATGTCGTTATGTATTTAAATTCATTCCATATTATCATATCATTCATGTTTTCCAAGAACATTGATTCACAACACCAAATGATTTTATATCATTAGGGAAGAATTCCATGTTTATTGTTCACAAGTTGAAGTTTTTGGTAATTTTCTTCTCAAAAATATTATCAATATCCCTTTAGTGGAATTTTATGTTACCTTAGTTATGGAATGGATTTCCTTTCATAAATCCTCCATAAATTGTTGGGAGAATTAATTCACCCTCCATACCATGAATCACATTTCGATTCTATACACGTTCAAAGATGAGGATTAATCTTATTTTGTATCATTTTCCCAAGCATGGATATTATTTCTCTATGAGAAAGTGTATCAAGATCAAATATGAGAAGATTATCCTTAAAGACATACCCATTGTGATGGAATATGCTAATGTGTTTCCTGAATAATTGACTTGTTTCCCTCCTGAACAAGTGGTTGACTTCTTAATCAAACTTATACATGGACTGAGTGACATTACTAGAGAATTTCATCACTAAAAATGAATATCTATAGATCCTTCAAAATGAAGGTGATTTAAGGGTGGCCTTAAGCAACCACTATGATGTAAATCCATAGTTTCTATGGATTAGTTGGGTATTATCATTGATTTGTGAGAATATTCTCATGATTTTCAACCCCCCTAACCAAGATTACTTGGAAAGAAGTCAAGTTTGTCTATAATGACGAAAGTGGGGAAATTTTTAAAGAGGTAAAGAAGAGGATAATCACTACACCTATACTCACATTACCCCCCAGTGGGTAAGGATTAGTGATCTATAGTGATTCATACAAAAAAGAATTTGGTTGTGTAATCATGAAAAATGAAAAGGTAATATCACATGGCTCCCACCAAGTAAATATCCATGAGAAGAACTACCCAACACATGATCTAGAATTTGAATTAGTGATCTTTGCATTGAATATTTGATGGAATTGCCTCTATAGGTGGAAGTGTGACATATATACAGATCATAAAATCCTAAAGTACATATTCTCACAAAAAGATATTACTATGCACCAAAGGAGGTGGTTGGAGATGATCATGTATTATGATTATTTAATCGATTACCATCTTGGGAAATCAAAAAAAGTTACAGATTCTTTGAGTATAATAGATCTCGCAAGTCTATCCATTATGGGGATTGAAAGGGATCAAATATTCTTAGACATGAAAATGATTTATATATTAATAATAAATTGCTCTTCATCCTTCCTTTTTCAAATAATTACACAACCATTCATTCTTGAGAAAATCAAGTTAGCTTGTAAAGATGATGATTTGATACAGAAGTTGTCAAATATTTCAGACATAAACTTTGTTGAAAATGGATGCATAAGGTTTGGAACCTAGATATGTGTCCCATTAAAACTATAACTGAAGAGGGAAGTTTTGGAAGATTAAAAAATATCATCCTTCTCTATTCATATAGAAATAACTAAGATGTAACGATATTTGGAGCAATATTTTTTTGGTATAACATGAAGAGAGAGATTTTGGAGTTTGTATCTCGATGCTCGGTATTCTATAAAGTCAAGGAGAAAAGATATAATTCTATGCTTATGATGCAAAAATTTTACATACTAGTAAAGAAATAGGAAAAAATAAACATGGATTTTATCATAGGACCCTAGGAAACCTAAAGGAAATAATGATATCTATTTGGTAGTCGATCACCTTAAAAAGTTGTTTCATTTTATTACTGTCAAGTAAATATTACTCTCTTGACCAACTCGCTAAGATGTACTTAAGGGAAGTGGTAAGACTATATTGAGTTCCACACTCCATTATATCTATCCGAGATATGAGGTTTAACTCAAGGTTTTGGAGTTTTATTCAGTAATAATTTGATATATAATTAAGATTCATCACTTATTATCATCTTCAGATATATGGTCAGTATAAAAAGACCATTCAAACACTATTGTATATGCTGAGACCATGTTCAATGGATTTCCAAGGATATTGGGATCAATACCTTCCCCTATTGGAGTTCTTATATAATAATAATTTCTATTCTAGTATTCAAATGTCACCTTATGAGGATAAATATGGGAAGAGGTGTCAAACTACAATATGTTGGGATGATATTAGAGAGAAAAATATGATGGGGCCTAATCTTATCCAAGAGATTTTAGAAAAGAATCAAACCGGTCATCATCACATGAAATCCACACAAATTTGACAAAAAATATATACAAAAAACCATAGATGATTCCTGGTGTTTGAGTATGGTGATAATGTTTTTATTCATATATCACAGTGGAATAAATTTATGAGGTTTGGGAAGAAGGATAATCTTATTCCAATATACATTGTCCCAATTGAGATACTTGATCGCATTAGAGCGGTGGCCCATCAACTAGAACTCCCACCTAAACTATATTAAGTAATGATGTGTTCCATGTATCCCTCTTGAGAAAGTATATACCAGACCCCTCACATGTATTAAATATAAAGTAGGTACCATTGGATAATGATATTTCATATAAGGATCATCCAGTGAAGATATTAGATCATAAAGAAAAATTTCTATAAAATAAGAGAACTCACCAGGTCAGAGTGTTGCAGCAGAACTGAAAGTATGAAGAAGAGAAAAGGGAACTAATATAGTGATAAAATAGAAGTATTGTAATTTATTTAGTGTATGATATGAAAATTTTAATGTAAAAAAATCATAAGGTGGGAATAATGTAACGACCAGAACTTTTATAAATTAAATTACCCTTTTAAATGAATAAATTTCCAAATTATATAATGTAAATAAAGAAGAAACATGCACTACATTGGTTATATTGGACCATTATAAGTTATATCAAATTATATTAAATAGAACTTTAATAATCAAAACCATTTATAATATATATCCTGAATAATGATCTTATTATTAGTATATATTAAGGGTTCGAAAAAGTCTAATTGACGTAGATAAAAGAAGCGATGACCTCAACCAGTAGGATCATACCTTATGAATCCCATTTATGAAAGATTATAAGAGAGATACAATCTCTAGTATTTTCCCTTGATCAATCCCAATTCAAGATCTAACAAATAAATAATGAGCGAAACCATTTATGAGAGATTTTCAATCTCATCAAGATCATGGCCCAAACCATGTTTGTCGAACCACCCCATTAGAATATAACTATCGTGCACCATACCCTTAGGGTGTTATTTGGTGTTATAAGGGGTTATGTATCTTGAACCTAATAGTATTAATATTTATATTTTCTTTCCAATAAAATAATTATTATATTTATTCCTTATTATTTTGACTTTATAAATGATTAATTTATGAGTTTGATAAAAATTATATTATAATTTAACAAAACTAGAATTGTATTTTTGGGTATTATTAAATTTAAATTAAGTGATTACTTTTGATAAATTAATTATTTGAATTATATTTTAATAAACTATTATTATTAAATATTATATATTATATATAAATGATAATATAATTTTATGAAGTGAAATTTTAATTTTTATAATGGTGAGAAAATTATTATTGTAAAAACCCAATACTTTTCAATAAAGGGGATTTTAATTTAAAATTTTAAAATATCATATTTATATAATTATTTTAATAAAATAAATATTATTTTTGGAATTATAATTTAATCGTTATCCAACTGTGTTTTTTTTCATAATTTTCTGAGATAGTCAAATTTTTGGGAAAAAGTTTAATACAGTATAAATATACAGTATGTATTCTAACATCATAATGACCCAAAAGTGATGTAATATGTGCCATAAAATTTATCCATGACCAAATATATATTTTAAATTTAAAATAATTTGTTTTTAGGATTTTTTGATTTTATAAACCTTTTATGAATCCACAAAATCTTATATTGTATTTTAAGGTTTTAAAATCAATTCTTTGTAAACATGACTCATTTCCACATCACCGAGGGTATTATTTTAACATTATCAGTTCATGGAATTATAAGATAATTAAAACCAATCTTATTTGGTATAATACATGGGAAAAATCATGGGAAGGTTTGTGGGTTTGAATACTTTATTGTATAGAGTCAAATATCTTGGTTTGGAAAAATAATAAAGAAATCTCCCCCCTTCCTATATAAACCCACCAAAGATCACATTTATCTTCACTCAAAACCATTTAAGAAGAACTATAATAAACCATTTACTATTTATATACCTTCCAAATTTCCCCCAAACTCTCAAGAGGCTCCTCCTGATTTTTGGAAACATGCTTCTCGTGGTATGGGATCCTCTCCTTCACCTCTTTATTCAAGAAGATTCTTTATGTAATTAATTTTATATTTCAATTCCTATTGATAGGATATAACATTCTAAATACCTATTACTACACTTATTATGTACAAGTGATTAGATAACCCTTTAACTGATATCAATATCTCCCATGATTCATTATGTACCCCCATTATGATGTTGAAATTATCCTATGATTATTTCCATGTCAAACTTTTATTCAATCACCCTTTTTGTCTTATGAATTTTAATTCCCAATTATACATGCAGTATTATGTTCTTACATTACCAAATTTAATCCATTATGAATTTCAATTTATGAGATACACCTTTCAATATCATTTATCCCTCCCATGATTCATTATATACCCCCGATATGCTACTGAAATTATCATGTGATTTTTCCATACCAAACCTTTCTATTCTGTATACCATCACCATTTTCACTCAAGGTTATTCACCTAGACACACCTATCCTTATTATATTGGTTACCTAAATGTATTTATTTCATCCTCCTTAATCATGGTATTAAATATGATGAAATTTGATCTTGTGTTTAATGATCTATGTGGCACACTTATTCATTTACATGATATGAAATTGACAGGTCTTCTTGAAATTATATAGTACTCCAATGCATTGGGTAATTTTTTAGTCTCATTAGACTTCATGTATGCGATCATGGACCAAACCTAATTTATTATGGTACTTTTTACCCCATTTTATGATATCTTGGTGGTTATCCTAAACTTATGTTTATGATGTCATGTTTAATGTTGTTGCCACATTCCCATGTTGCCTTTACGTTATTAGGTTGTTCCATGCCTCATTGTTTAAGATTATGATTCTCACCCCTTTTATGAACCACTGAAATACCTATTGACTGATATTTAATACTTTCATCATGTTATGATTTTTTTATTCCCTTAATGGGCTTTATATATCACCTTTTTCTTATGTATCTCCCTAGTTTATCCCATGTAGTTTAAGGGAAATAGAATTTTATATTATGCTAAAGAAGTTTTAAAACCTTTTATTAGATCCATATGTCAAGTTGATGTGATATGTACTGAATTTACCAGATACACTTGGATTGATGATCTTCTTTGTGGTACTAAGTGTGTTCTTACATAATAAATCATGAAATAAAGTGTATTAAAGATATTGAATTTTACATAAACTCTTACATAACCCCTCTATAGTGGATTTATAATTTAAAAAAAAAACATAAAATATGTTATATGGTTATTATTTTTATATTAATGTTTTTTATTTTTATTTTGTTTTTTATGTTTTTTATGTTTTTATTTTTTTCTATTATGATGGAATGTTACTCCAATCGTATTAAAAAAATGTTATGTGTTTTTCATGATTGGATATTAATATTATCACAAATAATATTTGCGATATATTATTATTTCCATCACAAATTATTTATTTTTCCATGATGGAATTCCATTTTGGCACAAGATGTTATTAGTGGAAAATATTTATTTTTTGTTGCACTTTTTTTAGTGAAGAATCAATGCAGATAATTTTTTTTTGATATTATATTTTATAATGGTTTATTTTCAAGGTAATCCCAGCATGAATAATAATTTATGATGGAAATTTTTCAGAAATAAACCATAATAAATGGTAGAAAATTTTGTAGTGTATCACCCTAATCATAAGTATGGTGAACGGGTTAGCTCAAAAATTAAAAATAATGTGAATGGGTTATCACCACTATCACACCAGTATTGGTGAATGAGTTATTTCCACCCTCTCAAGAATAGGTTAACACCATAATCATGCATTAGGTGAATGGGTTATTCCCATAATTAAGCCTAAGTAAACTGGTTACTAGCACTATTACATGAATATGGGTGAAAGGGTTATAATCACTCTCACAAGAATGGGTAAACATGCTATCACCATAATATTTCATAAAGTAAATGGGTTATCACAATAATTAAACATAAGGTTAACCAGTTATCACCACTATCAAACAAGTATGGGTGAATAGTTTATCTCCATTCTTAAGATAATAAGTGAATGGGATGTCACTATAATCCATATGATTTTGGGTTAATGGGATATCACCACTAAAACTCAACCAATGTGAATGAGAAATCACCATAATATAAACACATAGAAGAAACAACTTCACCAATACCATAATCATAAATAGGGTTAATGTTTTATCATTGATATTATATTATAATGAGGATGAAAAAACATCACCATAACATAATCAATAACCTAGTGAATTAGTAATCATAATATAGGTAGACCATAAATATAGTGAATGGTTTATCACTATTTTTATAATCAAAAATCATATTGAATTGTTTATCAATACATAATCATGGAATAATACATAAACATCAATATCATAACCATAAGTAAAGGTGAAATATCCATCACTAATCACTCATAACAAAATATTTTGGGAGGTGGGGTGTCAAACATTCACCAGAACTAGGACCTTTAATCCACCAGAAGTATACACATCAAAGGTCATAAATAGTAGTATCAGAACCCCTGAAACATCCTCCCTCGACTATGTATACCTTAATTATGAATTCAATTCACCCTACCCCCAACAAAATGTCAATAATTTCACAAACATACAATAAAGATCTCAAGAATATACAAAGAATGTAAAACCAATAGATATACAACCTATGAATGGATATAAATTAGGGAAGAACACAAGGGATTAACATTCTTTAGAAAATTTATCTTAGATGTATGGATGAAAAAATGCTTCCTTATTTATATTTTCTAGAAGCATAATAATTTAAAAAAATTAAAAAATTAGTTAGTAACAAAACATTACAGAAAACATACTTATATAATTCACTAAAAATCATCAAGTCTTATTCACTGTGTAGAATATGGTCCACTATTCAAGTCTCTAATATAGTTTACATGATCGTGATATCTTATAAAGAATTTCCCCATTCACTTTAATAGGAATGTATATTCATCTAGGTTTCATGAAATTCCAAATTTCATGGATATCATTCCATTTGGTAAGTGAATGGTGGTCTCTTGAAACTCCTTTGACCTAAACCACATTCTTGGGTGACCACTTCCATGGAATTAACTATATAGCCTTATATTTTCAAAATATTTTAGACCCCCATGGATCTTTTGTAAGAAATGAACTTCTAAACAATTCACTTACCTCATAGAGAGATTCAGATTTCACATAATTTTTGTCAAGATGACAAACTTCCATAGACAATTTTCAATGAACTGAATCCAGTGACCAAAATATGTTGAACGGAATTAACATCATTGGTGAAACCCCCCAAATGAGCGTCAACAAATTCATAAAGTAATAAATACCATAATATGGGTATTATCATTCTCACAAAGTAAATGAGGAATAAGGTGACCCAAATAATATGAATTTTATGAACCCCCAGAATACATGTGATCGCATGACACTTAAAAGGTCATGATGATAGTCACATGAAACACATATACAACAAAAAGAGTTGTGAATCCCCTTTTTGACAATGTCCTTATTCTCATGATAATTCATCCCAAAAACTCACTAATACCATGGTGGAAACAAGAAAATTACTCCCATGTCACATGAATTTTCAACCGATGGATACCGGAAAAACCATCCAAAAATCCTTGGAAAATTGAAGGAAAATATCAAAAAAGTGGGAACCTCTTATGGTCATAAATATAAAATGATGCATCAATGATAGTAATACCGGTTTTCTTTGATAACACTCACACAAGCTCATGAGATCCCCAAACATTGTAAAATAAATATAGAAAACAAATTGGGGAAATACATGATCCTATTGTGGTCATAAAAATCATGAAATGCACCCCATGTGGTTCATGAGACACAAAAATACCCTAGAGACATGTTTGCCTCACTGCGTGAGAGCCCCACTGGAATATCTCCCTCATCATGTGAAAGGAATCGGATATGTCCAGGTGGTCTTTCACTCCTCTCCTTTGGATCTAAAAATAAGAAGAAGGGTTTTTTGATGATAAATTCCCCCACATCATTGTATGTCCTTTTTTTGTCATGTGATCCATCATCGATGGGAAGAATGATTTTCCTCGACAACACTCAAGAAAACATGCATGAACCTAGGCCCTTATAAAATAAAAGAAAAAAATAAAGAGGGGAAAATATGGTATTCTCTTGCAGTTGTAAAACTCATCAAATGCACTAATACAGTCTCACAAATCCCCTTGACAATCTATCCTTTTCCAGAAAAATTCTCAATATAGGTCTCTTAAGATCACATGAAGGCCTTTCTATAGGTTCATTTATTTTTCAAAGGCCCTTAGACATGCCAGCTTGACAATATGAAAGTACCATGGCATGTCCACATGATAAAACAAAACGCCATGAATTGGATATAATCCACTAAATGGGGTGATGATGGGATGGTCTCACAGTCATTGAGAATCATGCGACACCACCAAAATAACCTAAAATTGGACCTCACAAAAACACATGATGCCAAATCCCTCCATCATCTCTAGTCTAGATTTTCATGATATGTTCCACCAAAAGAGGTGAATAACTGTGGTGGTTAGGCCTATAAATCCCTGACCCGGTATAAAAAATGCATGAGATGAACAATCCTTGGAACCTCACACCAGAACAACTAGGCTTCAGATTGGATTTCTCAAAATGACTGATCTCATGACTAGGAATTTTTTCTATCAGGTAAGATCCAGTGAAAACCTAGAGTAATAATGTAGTATGCATGGTCACTTCACATGATCACTCATATACAACACTAATGAATTTTGGTGGGTCATGTGAAGAACATCTCACATACCTGCTAAAACATGTGATAATTAAAACAAACTAACACTAAATAAAACTAAGGAATTTGTAATAAGAGGATGGAAAAAAGACTAAAAGAAGGGATAATTACACGAAGAACAAATATGTTGATTCTCATTCCCTTTGCGTGGACCGCCCGAGTCATGAGATAACACCAAGTTTTTTTTCTCAGGCCACATGATTCTCCTTTGGTATACTATTTGTATCATGAAAAGTCCCCTATACATGTTAGATAAAGTCCCATGGATCACCCTAGGCATGCCACCCAAGTCTCATGAAACCCTCTAGGCTCAACATCCATGCCTTATAATGTCCTTATAGATATGTAACCTAGATCATATGGCATCACTAGTACATATCAGGTGAGTCTCACGGTCGCACCAGGGTATGTTATCTGGTTCTTCTGATATCCCCCAAACTTTTCCTCCAGACATATCAACATGGGTCAGGAATCACCCAATGGACATGTTTCATTGACTCTCATTATTCCCTCTAAGCATGTCATCCAACATTCATGCTAACACCAGGTAATTTTATCAATATTATGTGATTCCCTCTAAGCATGTCATTTGGGATCATGAGATGGATTCTTGGATAAACTGACTGGGACTCACAATGTTATCCATTAATTCTCACACCAAGAATGGATCATGTGGGATTATGGAATTGAAATGGTCACATCATTCAAAACATGAACGTACACCAATCAGGGAAACCTCAATGTGTAAGCTCTGATGAGTGGAATGATATGATTACCTCTATATAGGGTCATATACCTTGGGGAAAGTCCCAAGGGCATGAACGAACTACCATAACTCTGATTCCTAGCATAATCAAGATATTTATGACTTCTCCTCAAGACTCGAGCTTGAATACCCAGTGTCTAAGTTCCCAAACATATTTCCTCTCCACATGGTGTTAAATTGCATGAGATTTAACGAACTACATGGATTTTGATTCCTTCTATAAACATGATAAATAGGATTCCTCATAATGGCTTAATCCCCTCATTAGAATATTAATTTTCTTTCTATATGAAATAAAATCCTAAAGTTCTTTATTATGTGGCTTCATCATATAAGCATATACTTATTACAGAGAAATTGATGAAGAAACTTGGATACATAAAAATGGATTCACTTATGAGATCCCCTTATTCTTCCCATAAAAGGGGTTAATCAATGATCATTCTATTAGGGTAACCAGTCACATATTGGGATTACTAATAGATTCACAAACATGTCTTAAATTGATAAGAGAGTCCCATGGTAGGAAAAAATTTCCCCCAAAAGGGTGTGTTGAGCCCGACCTCCCATCCTTTCTACCAATGTGAGTTCTCAAGAGCCATTGGGCATAAAACCCCAACTGACTACATACCTTTGGAAATATGTATGTACCATGTTATGGATGTGGGAACCATTGGGAGTTTCTGTTAATAACAATAATGGTGACCTGACATCGGTGATTGTGCAAGAACCCCTCACAATCAACCATCATGGAAAATCGAATTTTCCTCAGCCATTTTCATTTACATGAAATAAAAATATTTCTAACTCAACATTAATCATGAAATATCCGTCCCAACATAAAAATGATATACTACCTAGTTCTCATCAAACCATTTTGTTCACCCAATGGGGGTTCCCGATTATCTCTTTTCCATCCAAAAAATGTTGAACCTGATGTGAAACTCTCAAATAACAGAATGATCGGTTAAACATGTGTCAAGATACTTTTTTGGAATATACTAAAAAACAAGGCTAATAATCCAAAAATTAATCTTACATTTGATCCTATGTAACTGAAGCTCCCATTAAATAATTACATCCTCAATTTCAAAATTCCACATGATCAGAATGGTCGAATTGTGAATAGAATGAAAATTATGTTAACCATGTATATCTAACTGAACAAACATCATACCCATGATATTTAACTAATCAGTAGACCTATACCTTATTTTATACATGATTTTATATAATATTCCCATAAAAATCATCTTGATTTGAGATAATTTCTTCATCTAACAACCATTTGAGAAAATTGGTTGTTGGTTCAATCCTCGCATGTTATAAAATGATCTCACTTTTTCGAACGATTAAATGTAATGTGGAGAAAAAAAGGTTCAAGAATACCATCTATGTGGTAAAATAATAACTCCTGAAGCTTCCCATGATGGTCTCCATGTACTTAAACTGATGTTTCCACATCATCCAAGGAAAGTTGCAGCTATGTTAGTGGCCCTCATTTCCACAACAAATTTCTTTAGGAGCTTATCCTCAGAGCATAAAGATCACTACGTTCAGTATCTAATGATGGTGGACCATGGAGTCAAATATTTATCCTTTCAATTCAAGGTCCACCGAAGAGAGATATTTTTAACCATCATTGGTATCACTATCCCACCAGTACCCATTAGTCGCATGTTGAGGGTACCACCCAACACACCGCCACCTATGATACCCATGCATGGGAAACAAGGAAGACATATCGAGCACGGAGGGTTCTAAATAACAATGA
Source organism: Viscum album (assembly GCA_963277665.1). Classification (NCBI taxonomy): domain Eukaryota; kingdom Viridiplantae; phylum Streptophyta; class Magnoliopsida; order Santalales; family Viscaceae; genus Viscum; species Viscum album. Next base: position 124,438 of record CAUJRU010000856.1, on the reverse strand, counting down.
GTGATCTCATATCCCCAATCCAACTGATGATGTTTTCTGTCATATTCCAACGGTAATTAGAGAGTAGTATCATATTTCTACTCACTCAGATTAAATATGTGGGAATATTCCTACAACAGACATGGGGGAGGTACATATCCATACCCTTGTGCATCAAGCCCATCGATATATTCTAGTGGAACAAGAAAGAAATAAGTAGGATAATATACCTACTTCAATAGAAGATATCCTAAAATATATTATGGAGATGGAAAATGTGTAGGCTTATATCCCTACTCACACTTTTCTAAAATTCCATTACATCTTAAAACTACTAAAGAACTCCCAAAAAACATTCCAACATTGGTACAGATACAAGGAAAATTGCATATTCTTATCTCCATAGCCAGGGTAGTTCAACATTATAATCATTATGAAAATTTGGTTTCCCCAAAGCAAGCTCACATTCTTTCTCTTTTATAGGAGGATTATTGGAATATTATGATAAAGTAAAATACATCATAGCAGGATCATATTATCATTCCAATCGGAGCTCACCAGGTGAGAGCGGAACATACCTCAGTATAGGGTCACATGCCTATTGAAAAACTTTGGCGGTATATTCCAAAGGCCAAGAATTGGGTTCATATCCCCATTCTAGTCAAGAATCACCAAGTAAGAAGGGAACATACCTTGGTAAATTCTCATATTCATGTCAAAGAATACTGGAGGCATACTCCAAAGGCCTGGGATTGGGATCATATCCCTATTTTGGTTGGGGATCACCAAGTACGATTGGTACATGCCTCAGGTCATTCCCATATTCTTTTTAATGAATCTTCCTAGAATATTCTAGTAGATCAATAAATCTAGGTGTATCTTCATTCATCCATCAAAGAACAACTACACTAGAATCATTTCAAAGAAATACATGAGGAGTCTCATATCCCTTCTCCCATTTTGAAGGTCTATCAACATATTCTGATGAAGAATGAACATTCAGAATAGGCTCATTTTCCTATTCCAATCAGGGCTCCCCAAGTGAGAGTGGCACATGCCTCGAGGCAAACTCATATCCCTCCCACAAAAGACTATCGGCATATACCAAAGGCTTGGGATCGGGATCATACTCCCATTCTGACCATGGATCACCATGTGAGAATAGAAGATGCCTTAAGATAAGTTCATATTCCTATAAATAACGGGGAATATCATTGGTATATTCTAGAAGCTTCTCAATTGTGGGCTCATACTCCCACAACACCAGATTATTATAAACATGTTTCAAAAATTATCATACAACAGGCTCATATCCGTGCATAATTCCAGAAGGAAGGTCATCATATTCCAACCATGACATAGAACGAGGCGCAGATCCCTAATCTACTCAATTCCCAAATCCCTAGGGTCATTCAACAAAAATTCTAAACACCTTAATGGTCTGTCAACTCTTCAATAGAATTAAAATATGATCATTATAATGATATTCCTCCTCATTGTAGTGTGTACATAGATCACAAGGAATCTACTCCGTAAATCCACCACGGTCATCCTCCCCATGGTGATATCTCCAATATAAAAGGAAATCCTCCCATTTCCAAGACTTCTTCACATAAATATGTGTCCAAAGCTCATACACCTTTGTAGATAGTGGTTCTCGAATCATCGGGTTCAACTACCAATAGTTCCCCATCATCTTCCAGCATCAATCCACTCTGTTCAGTAGGTGACCCCAAGAAGCATCTTCTATGGTCTGACCAGATGGAGGCATGTAGGCCTAATGAAGAGGAATCCAACATTTACATATTGAGATAGTTATCTAAAAACAACCTCTCCATATTGTTCTATCCCCTTTCCACATATGACTATGAGATCCCAAAAGATATAGAAAAGGAGTGCATGTCATATCTTCACCAAAATACATGGGAAAATAATTGGAAAACTAAATATTGGACACCTACCTTATCTGGTATACAAGGGTTACCTTCAGACCATCATGATTATATATTATTAGCTAGACTTGGTTGTTATCTCCATAGTATTGGATCCAAAACCTAAGAATCACATAGAAAATATGAAATATGATTACTGTTATTTCATCGTATATATTTGGAAACTAATATCTAAATCCACATAATGTATCTATATTCAATTATGGGGAATGAATATATTTTTACACTTTGTTTCACCCCTGGAACAACAAAAAACTTCAAACATGGTGTCCTGTATTATTATAGCCACTGGCGAACTTAGGGGGATCGGGTAACACTTGATATAGTTAGTCACTATAATATAATACCCCCACATAAATTATTTCCAAACATCATGTATAGAGGGATTGGATGTCCAAAAGATCTTTTAACTGGTCCCCTCAAAGCAATGAGAATGAATTTCAGACATGGAAGCCCAAGTTGTGATCAACTTGACAACTTCCCATAAAAACTGACTCACGTCATGGGACGACATTGTACCTAACTCTTACACAAGAATAATTTCACTGTATCAAATGGAATTCAGTAGAATATACCATAGATTCCATCTAATATTGAACCTATCATTCCAGGTTGGGGTAATATATACCACCACATCCACCCCTTGGATATTCAATTCCCAAGAGGCTTCAGGATATGTCATTAGAAAATGAAAACGAATCTTAGCCCACTAGGGTGGGGGAATTTATATCTAAATCAATATAACCAGGTTCATCATCCCATGAGAGGGTCCTAGGAAAATCAATAATGATTATAAATTCACCCCCATCATACTGGGATGGGATCATTTATATCTCAATGCTCTTCCCGGGAGGTATCAAATCCTTGAATGGAATCATTGGATCCTCAAAAATAGCATAAATCAATACCAATTGTGGCCCCTAATAATCCCCATTAGATATGGCTAGGTTAATTTTTTACATCATCATCACCACAGAGAGAATCAGACTTCTCCAAGTTGGGAGGAAAATATAAATTGTTGGAATCCCATCAATTCCTCCCATCACCATAAAAGCCTCTTCTATTCAGGGCATGTTCAGAAATCATGAATGGAAACTCTCTCAAGGTCATTACTCATAGGCTGAGATAGGAGGATCATATGTCAAAGTCAATTATACCCCACCAGGGTTGCAATACAAAGTGGCCCAATATGGCTAGGGGTTTGATAATCGACCCTAATGCAAGTAGTGCAGAATCATCCTTTTGCATTGAAAGTAATGGATCAACCACTATTTCCCGATACACCTCTGTAAATTTCTTCACTATTAATATGATATATATTGAGGTTCAAGATTAATATTCAAAGGGCCACAACAAGGAAAACCTACCATGATAGGATGCTGATATGGATGCACCAACTGAGGCTGCACACACCCAGAACTAGAGGAGGATATGAAACGAGACACCTCCAAATATTGATTTTCCACCTCTATGGTGGAACAATACCAATGAAAAAGGGAAATGTGTGGATACATACCAATCACTTCCCTAAATAATCTAAGTTTCTTCTATTGAGGAATTGTTTTCATAATATTATAGTGAGATACAAACTCTCAGATAACTCAACGATAAGCTACTCAGGGAAATATTCCCATTGTGTATCGTACTCAGGATGAGGAAAATATTACTCCTCCAATACATTTTTAAAGAGTCTATATTCAAGAAAGATAAACATATGAGTGTTAGAATGGCTATGGATCCAGGAAAAAGGTCTACATAAATGTGAAAGTGGAAAATAATCACAACTTCCCTCCGTTGTAGTGACAACTTATCCCTCTCCAAGGTGATCATTATTTTTTAGGATGAATCAAGAATAAATGGGAGATGAAGGAGGTGGAACCTCATCAACCCCAACCTATTCCCTGTAGATGAGAGGCGGATCAAACAATAGTACCCCCATAACTTTTTAATATCATCAAGTCCCTAGATACTTGTATAAAACCTATGGACGGGAAATGTGAACTTGTGCAGCCTAAGAGAAAGTCATATCCTGAGTGGGTGGATGCCACATTACCCCCTCCCAAATTTGATAATCCTACATTTTGTAAATTTGATTGTGAAGGTGACCTCGAACAACATATCACACACTTGGTATCCTGATGTGGTCTGATGATGGGTCCTTGAGATCAATAAGATAGAAAAAACTGATGTGTTTTGTATAGACCCTGATAGGTCCCGCCTTTGTTTGGTATAGTAGTCTTCCAGCAGAACCATTGTAGTATGGGAAGAATATAATGGTCAATTCCTTTATCAATTCTGCTCTATTCTAAGGAAAACAACAATTGTCGACCTCAAAAACTATAAGAAATTCAAATATAAGAGGGTGTCTAAATTGATATCCATATGAAATGATTTATCCTAATAAATCATTATCCCTATCTCATAGGGAAAATTGATGGAGCTATGTGTTGAAAATATATATGATGATCTGCAGATTCCTCTAATACCAGTGATGTTTCTGGGTGGGTTTTAGGATGTCATAGAAAATAAACAATGATTGGAATACACAATTCAGAGAACTTGATCCAAATCTCGACTAATGAACTCAATATATGGTAAAAGGATAGGCAAAAAATAAGCTATGAATGTCACTCTAAAAACAACATCAGTTCCAATACAATCACTTAGGTATGTCCCAAATAACCCAAGACCTCATATCGAGTGGAAAAACCCACAAAATCTGCCTCATCTAGAAGCACAGAGAAAATAGGGTCACTTGGGATTTGAGGAATGAATGAATAAAGAATACTCCTTATGAAAAGAACAAGTCCTCAGTTATTTACTCACCACCATGGATAATAATCTTCTCAAGTTACCATAGACTAGGAAGACCAATGAGGTCAACATCATTGACCATCCAGATTACTGCCCTTTCCATAAAATGTTGGTTCATAATATCTTGGACTTTTTCATCTTCAAAGTCATCCTTCATGGACTGGTCGATTCTGGATAGGTGGTGTTAGACAAATTCATAGAGTAGGTGTCCTATATAACCAATTTTCATTTAGAATATGACATTTATTGGAAAAATGTTCCAGCCAGGTGTGGATGGAAGTTCAACAACTAGATGACTCAGAATACAGTTGATGGAGATCATGCCACCCTTAGAGTACAGCTGCACAACCCCACAATAGATCCACCACCCTATAAGGTGACATTAGATATGTATCTTGAAGGAGGAAATGACCATTAGAAGCATGAGGAAACATAATAGTAGGATTCATACTATACTTCATTATAAGATCTAACTCTTGCAAATTTCTTCCCTACAAAATCTGAAGAATGGGAACCACCTCTCCAAATGGATCCCTCATAGAATGAAGAGATCATATTTGGTTATGCCAATGTTATACACTTGGAATAACCTATCTAGGATAAAGAATATTCCTCTGAGTATGAGTTCCCCACCCCAAAATGGGGAACAAGAGGCTGCATGTACATGAACCAGGGGTATAGGGGACAACACGGGTATGGTCAAACCCAATATTCTGATTATATCCCCACAGAGGAAATATATGCAGCCGACACCCATGATAAGTCACTCTAGGAAGCCCAAAAAATACATGGAGGTTTCTCAAAACCATCATGTAGTCACATGTACCTAGTTTTCTTGTATGACAGCCTAGTGGGGGTGTGATTAACCAATCTTCCTAGGAAACGAGGATGGCCGACATGACCCACACCCCTAGAAGCAGATGTTCCCTTAGTATCTACACAAACACTAGTCATGTCCACCTAAAATGGATTAGATCAAGATCCATATGTGTAAGATAAACCCTTCCTTGGGATGTTTCAACCTCTAGAAAAAAATATTACATTCTGAAATATGTAGCAGTTGTCCCATCCAATATCTCAATCCTCAATGTGCTCCATATTTCAAAATAACTCAGAGAGGAAGCCGTTAAATCCCTCCAAATCCTAAAATAACACTTCATATAATTCACTAGATTTGAGGTCTATCGAATAGAGACCATTTCAGTAGAATTTCATGTCATCATCTTGTTCACAAAACATGATCAGAAAGAGGTCATATAAGGACACATCAGACCCCTATATATTTCAGGTAGACTCGATAATATTTATATCTAAGGGGATATTTTGAACCCTCTGATGTTTTGGATATTCCAAAGGGGGTATTTCTCCCAAAAATTTGACCATTCAAGGGTATGATAAGCATGATCAAGGACCTATCAGTAATATCAAACTCAAAGCTATGTTTTGGAATCTCACATCTGACGTAGAGTTTGTGGTTATCCAACAATACACTGCATACAATGTCCTCCTTAGAAGATGTTGGCTCCATATCCACATGGTGGTACCTTCAACATTCCATCAATGTATGAAATACCCAATCAATAGAAATATAATCATACTACATGATGATAATCCACCCTTTGACACTTATTAATCCATATAAACTAAAGTAGGTTTCTATAAAAGGGGAGGAAAACAAACAATAGTGGATGATGATATATTGGTTAAATCTACTAACGGATTTGGTAAAACCTTGAAAATCCTTGTAATATTCTCAAAATTAACGATTTTATCCCCATAAATCTAGTTTAGGTGATAGAAATGGTCCCAAAGTCCCAAGTCCCTCTTGTCCCCAGTGACAATTCAAAAGAAAATCATGTCCAAAATATCTCTGTAATGAATCTAGAATTATGAGATGATAATGTATGTTATCATGGACTCTCTCACCTAGGTAGTGATATAAAATCCCCCATATTTTCAAATTCATCTGAAAACACTTCCACAGACTCAAAAGTAGAGGAAGAAAAGGATAAACATAGGAACGCCCCTATCACATTCTAGGAAGGCGCCTCCACCACCATTGATGGACATAGGAAGGTAAATCTGGGTATAAGAGAAGACCCATAGCCTATACTAATTATTGTAACACCCCAGGCTTCCACGGTACGTTTTCCTTCGAATAATGCAATGGCGTGCATTGTACGCAACTTCGAGATTTTAACACACCACAACCAATCAAACTAGCCATTATGAATAGTAATACCTACTTTTTGAAATTTTATAAATTCTATCTCTCAAAATGGACTTCATTTTTGGATTCGGAATATCGAAATTATCCTAGGGTGAAATTTTGGTACTTTTGGGATAACTTTCATATTTTGATGAATAGTGAAAATTACTAAATTTTAATTAAAAACAACTTTTTTAATCAAAATAATTAATAGTGATAAATTATGAATTTGAGTGGTTTTAAAGTATATTTAGAATATTTTTTTACCATGTAATACAATGTGGGTCATTGAACATAATTTCACATTTAAACCAGACATAAACAAGTGTCAATCTTTTGATAGTTATTATCTCTTAAAAACACGCTTTTGGTTTTAACAACGGGAATTAATTTTAAATTAATTTCTGCCACTTCTGTGTTTTGAATTTAGAAAAATGTATTCCATATTTGGTATCAGGATGTTCAAATTGTGTAAATAGGTAACTTTTATTTTTAGACATTTTGGATAATTACTTCGGTAAATATTTTATTTACCATGGTTAAAGGGTAAATCCGGTAAACAAGGGTTAAAAAATAATATTATAATAATGATAATTACCCTAAAACGTGTCTTAACCATATTGGATAATACATGGTAGACCATGGGTATCTTTGGGTCGATTTTGGGATCCCATGGATCCACTTGTAAGTGATAATGACACTTTATTTTAATTAAGTTAAAATAAATACAAAAATGACACAAGCATATATCTTTTAGCAAAACAATTGTTACATAGGGTTATATATGTTGTCTTTTAGACTATAAATATTCATTAGAAAGATAAAAATATTTCCTACATAATGATATTTTATTTATAATTTTTAGACATTAAATAAGTTAATTTATTTATGACACAATGGTGATGCAGTTATTACCAAAATAGTGAAAAATTAGAATAATTGATATTATAAATACCCAAATAAATATAATTTGAGACTTTTGTTGAATTAAACTAATTTTATAGGTTACTATGACATATTAGTATTGATGTAATTAACTTTTTTCGAAGTAATCATTCTGTTATGTGTTTCAAAAAAATCAACTATTGAATAGTGTCAAAATTGACATAAAAGAGTTTTTAAAACAAATATTATATTATTAATTGATATTAAGTTCCTAAAAATATAAGGTTAGGCCAAGAGACTTATATCATTATAGTTATATCATTAATGGACCACTTTGGGGGTCTCTTGGATGTATATAGTAAGTTTATTAACTATATAATATAAAAATACAAAGTGACATGGTAAATGTCAAACTAATTAACTAAGAGTTAAAACGAAAGGATAAGGTTAATATAGTGACCCAAAACTGTATAAATTCTATTGGATTAATGGTTTTTGACCTATACCCACCTTAACCTTTGAATAATAAACTTTGGAGCCATTATAAACCGAATATTAATTTATTATAAATTAATATTTCTAGCTTTTCCAAAGGTGCCCCTCACCCCTCTTATAAAAGGGAACTCCTCCTTCTCATTTCATCACACCTTCAAAGCCTTTTTGTTCATCCAAACCCTGCCCAAATACTCTCTAAAATTCCCTAAATACAACCTATAGGCCTTAGTTTGATCATAAATCCAACCTAAGGATCCCTTTTGATCAAATCAAAAGGAAGAACCCAAAGAAGAGGTAATGTTTTCACCACCCCTTTTCAAGTTCCTTTCTTCTTCCACTTCTACTTTATTTTTTATTACCATTATAAAATAATAACTCAAGTATCATATATATACTATGATGTTATTATAAATATGGTACAACCATATTCAGTATTCTATCCATCCATTTAATAAAATTGCACCATACGTGCGTACGTACGGCTTACCGTCTCCACGTCGTGGTGTAATTGTTATTCAATTTATTATTATTTGGATGGGTATAATAATGATGTGTAACTCATGTAAATAATAAATATAACATGATAATGATTCTTTATATATGATATACCAACCAATTATATATTATTTTAATATCAAAAGAATGATATTGTCACTCGTGCGTACGTACGGACTACCGTCTCCACGAACGCGATGAGATTCATTCTCCATCATATCCATTCAAGTATAATTATAATTTGATGATTTAAAAATAGTATCTAAGGACTTGATATCATTCTGGATATGAATAATATACATCCCATTAATAATGAATATGGCTCACATAACAAAGAATATAAAGTAAAATGAACCCGTTAACACCCGAAATGACGATAATTCTAAGATATTATTAACAAATCAATGTTAAAAGAACGTATATGAAATCATATTAAAGTAAATGATTCTTGTATAATTCAATAACAATTATTTCACCATTATACAGGAGGTTAATCTACCGTCGACCAAGGAAAAAGTACAAAGTAAGGGAATTTCTTATCTCACTTTCAATTCTGTGAGATTTCCATTGTTCGCCACTAAATTATTGAAAGTGGTGTATTGTGTACTTCCATTTGATATATATTATAATGATTATCTTTATATTCATGTTATTCTGTAAATAATTTTGTGGTTATTAACTTTTGGCCATACGACTCAGTTGATTAACGTGGTAAGGAGTTTCTTATCTCACTCTTAATTTCGTGAGAATTCCATTATTCACAACTTATTTATTGCATGTGGTGTGTGTGCTGCCCATGTTTGTATTCATTGTTTAATATACTTTAATTAATGTATATTTACATCATCATTGTTTTATCCTTCTTTCATGGGTTCATGTTTCATAAGTTACCAAATCGATAAGGGAATTTGAAATTCCAATTTCCATTTATTCGGCTTTACGCAAACTCCATTGATTATTTTACTCCGAGATTATGTGTGGAATCTCTATTAATTTTCTTATGTCATAATTTCTACTCCCCTTTTCTGTGGATATACTTTTGATACACATAATCACTCCATTGATAATTTCTCAAGTCATCGATATGAATTCGATAAGAGTAATTTTAACTCATTCTCCATTTGTTGAGTTAAACATCCAATTCATTGGTGTTGTTTTTACAAGATTATGTGTGAATGTCCTTTGATTTTTTTACACTGAATATCCAATCATATTTAGTGTATTTATATTTTTCACACATAACTATGTCGTTTATTTATCCTTATCCTAAGGGTACGACCTTTATGAGAGATTTCATCTCAATTTACATTCCATTGAGACTTCTTTGTTGATATACACCAAATCTCTTTTATGTGGTGTATATAATGTACTTTGACATAGTATATCATGAATCCCTTTATTCTCATTATATTACAATGTTTTGATTACCTCAATTATTTGTATTCAAGTGTCTCTGTTTTGGTTAGAAACTCTAACTAAAATACCATTTTTAAATGTTTTAAAGACTTATTCTTCTAAATCTTGATCATTAATGTCCATGTTTTAAAAAATGGTTTTAAGGATTTATTTATATGGACATTAAATTTTTAAAATTAAAACTCATTTTAAAAAGTTTCAAAGTGGTATGGGACACTTTGATTCAAAAATCTATTTTTAAATGAATTTTTGACAAATAGTGTGACTTTTAAATGATTTCAAGAAAAAGGGGGATATTTCTCTCAAATAGTTTTGATGATTATTTTCACCTATGTCAACATCCTTCATTATTCTTGATTTAGGTTAATGTGATACAATAAAATCTTCCATATTGTATCGAATGAGTTATTTTTGACTGTGGATGTGTTATTTTTATACCATTCATGGTTTGTGGTTAAAGTATTGACATTTCGTATGCTAGTTTTAATATGAATGTTTTTGTTATGTTTAAACCTGTTCATATGAGGAATGCATTGGACTTAATAAGTGACGGGTGGAGACCGCTATAGCTCCTTGATGCATCGGTAGGTCTCATGAGACAAACTAGTGTCTTGGCACAAGGCCTTGGCAAAATCTTATTTGTAGTCTTGGCACGAGGCCTTGGCTATGTGGTTTTGATAGTCTGGCATTATGCATTCCATCATTATGAAAGTGGTTATTGATATTGCATGTGATTATTCGATTAGTAGAATATCCATGTGAATAAGTAAATGACATTATTTCATTTTATTTTTGCCATACTATGTTTAAGTTCAAGTTTAAAAGGCTTTTGTTTTAGTTATACATTGCCTTAAATTTTTATTCTTATTTATAAAAATTTCCGCTATATTGTTATACTTACTGGGCATTTGAGCTCACCCCTTTTCTATGTTTTATTTTTCTCAGGAAGTGAAGAAGTAAATTATGGATGACCTGCAGGTATATTATGAGGGGATAATAGTCTGGATTATGGAGACAATATGTTGTTGTAGTAGTTTTTCACTTCATGATGTAATGTAAAACTTTATGAATATATCTAGTGCTTCCAAGGCTACTAAACCAATCGGTATTTCGAGATTTGATCTTTCTTGTGATCATGACAATGTTAAGTAATAATGCACTGACTCTAGTTAACTGGGGTTGGGGTGTTACAGTTGGTATCAGAGGAAGTTTAGTACAAACCTTGGAAGCTAGATTTAGATAAACTCTGATTAGAGCACGTAGACCTAAGATGAACTTTTAGGATTAGTATAGAATAACTTCCTAGAATTTTGGTATTGTAGAGATTTTGTGAGTTTTCCGAGCATTAAATCCCTGTCTGGATAAGAGAAGGTAGAGGCGGCTCTGGCACAGATGTACCTAGGGGTAAAACCCGAAAACACCGCTTTGAGCTAGACTCAAACGAGAACTGGTGCACGACAACGGGCCTTGCTGCACTCTTGGTTACGACACTCCTGGGGGATATTCTTAGGATAATTTACATTTTCTTTACAAACCGATTTAAGTAATATATATATAAGATGAGAGTAAATGACCTTGGTTAATCCTAATATGTTTCAAATTGAGAATATGGTGACATGTTAATCTCTAAATGATTTTACGACTATTGTTACTCACACAATGCTTTCTGGTTTTAGTCAATGGATAGATTCCAAGGAAGTCATAGTGACTTTGAGAATTATGTACAAGGTGGGAATGGTGGTGGCAATGAGAAAAAAATGGAATGTTGATAGGCGTAAAAGATATCGTCTTTATGCCAAATCAGTTTTCCAAAAATATGATCAACAACATATATATTAACCAAATCCCAGACTCAACAAGGAAGAGAAAGGTGATGAATGATAAGAGCTCCAGTAATGGAGACCATGGAGAAAAGAACCCTCAATTTTCATCATGCAGGAAATGTGAAAGGAGACACCCAGGAAAGTGTCTCAATGGGACAACGAAATGCTTTACGTGCGGGAAGGAAGGACATAAAGTGAAGAATTGCCGAAGAAAAATGAAGAGTACTATGGAAGAAGATAAAAATGGTCCCAAGAGTCCATTTACAGTCATTTGCCGTAAATGTAGGGGACCTGGACATTACCCGAGTGAATGTCCTATTCTATAGGATATTTTCTTGGTCAAAGAAGAATCTATGTGGAAATAAATGGTTGGAGAAATGTTTAAAAAGTATTAGCGCTCCTTGTTGATGGGTTTACTTTGGAATAATTTTCTCTTGTATTTGTAACCCCGCAGTTTTCCATGTGAGAATGATATTTGAGGAATAATTGTCTCTTCTCTTGTGGATATAGGTATAAATAACCATTTGGTTTTATATGATCATTGGGGTTTGAGAGAATTATAAGTTATTATAATTTGGGATGAAAATGCAAGGTATGATATAACATTTGTGGTTAAATTATGTTATTTTGAATAATTTATCCCATTTTGGTAATATTATAAAATATAGTTTTTGAAAAAGGACAACACGTAGACCGTGTGACAACCCGTCGCGTCGGACAAAGCTGTGGGAATCGAACCCACAACCAAAGTGAGATTGGGATTTATCGCCTACCACTGGACTATGTGAAGTCCCTGGTTAGTGTGACTATTTTTTTAGTTAAATGATTTTATTTATCAATAATAAGCTGATTTGGGTTCTTATGTCTTATCAAATGAATACCCTTCGTATAGGAAAATGATTTGGGGATTAAGTGATAAAGGTTATTTTGGAAGATGTTCGCTTTATTGGGAACACTATATGCCCAAGGAAAATAGAATACAATGGGTTTTCATTTTGTAGAGTAATGGTAGATTTTTATCTACATTTTTTATTGTGGATTTATAGTGATTTGGGTTATTTATGGAAATGATTAACCTATAACAGAGAATATGTGATGATGTTAATTACTTTTAAGTATGTGACTTTAAGAGTATTTGATGTCATTTGGATATAAAATTTAACATGGGAGACTACATAATCAAATTCTTCTATATTTTGTGTTTCAATATTAGTTTGGATTATATTGAAGTATTTTAAGGACAATTGATTATTGAATGGTATTTATTTAACTTTGGGGTATTGTTGGTTTAATTTTAGAAATTAAGATTAGTGCATATTTATCTCAAGGAATATCCATTTGGGGGACCATTAGATCTTTCACTAACCATTTTGGTTTTTATTAATCTTCAAAGACAATGTAAATATATAGTTTATCCTGCATGGATCATGTGATTCTATAGATGTTTATTCTAGCTCTTCCAGTGTGACCAAGTCTTCTTGAATACTCATCGTTTAAAAAAAATTGAGTTAGTGGTGGAAATTTATTAAAGAATGAAACTCTACTTAAAAAGTAAGTATATCTCTTAATGTTCTTAGTCAATATCATAAATGAATTCCTCATCCTTATGTAAGGTAACTTAAAAAAAATGTTGTCTGTTTACTTTCCTACTAGGAGACTAATGGTCGTTTGTCCCAACACAAGTTTGTGGTTTTCTTATTGTTAACTTTCTCCTGATCATGATTTATATCCCTCTCCATCAGAACTTGACACATAGTTTATCATCCATATCCATGTTTTTCTACATGGAATCTGAGTATGGGTTATCCTGGATGACCTTTATACCTCTTTTTCTTTCTTTTAAAGTGATAGTTTTATTAACTCTTTTTCCGATGTGGGACTTTCCATTATATTCCCAAGCACAATTTTAAAAATTTTGAGGACGCAATTTATTGAAGGAGGGGAGAATGTAACACCCCAAGCTTCCACGGTACGTTTCCCTTCGAATAATGCAATGGCGTGCATTGTACGCAACTTCGAGATTTTAACACACCACAACCAATCAAACTAGCCATTATGAATAGTAATACCTACTTTTTGAAATTTTATAAATTCTATCTCTCAAAATGGACTTCATTTTTTGATTTGGAATATCGAAATTAGCCTAGGGTGAAATTTTGGTACTTTTCGGATAACTTTCATATTTTGATGAATAGTGAAAATTACTAAATTTTAATTAAAAACAACTTTTTTAATCAAAATAATTAATAGTGATAAATTATGAATTTGAGTGGTTTTAAAGTATATTTAAAATATATTTTTACCATGTAATACAATGTGGGTCATTGAACATAATTTCACATTTAAATCAGACATAAACAAGTGTCAATCTTTTGATAGTTATTATCTCTTAAAAACACTCTTTTTGTTTTAACAACGGGAATTAATTTTAAATTAATTTCTGGCACTTATGTGTTTTGAATTTAGAAAAATGGATTCCATATTTTGAATCAGGATGTTCAAATTGTGTAAATATGAAACTTTTATTTTTAGACATTTTGGATAATTACTTCGGTAAATATTTTATTTACCATGGTTAAAGGGTAAATCCGGTAAACAAGGGTTCAAAAATAATATTATAATAATAGTAAATTACCCTAAAACGTGTCTTAACCATATTGGTTAATACATGGTAGACCATGGGTATCTTTGGGTCGGTTTTGGGACTCCATGGATCCACTTGTAAGTGATAATGACACTTTATTTTAATTAAGTTAAAATAAATACAAAAATGACACAAGCCTATATCTTTTAGAAAAACAATTGTTACATAGGGTTATATATGTTGGATTTTAGACTATAAAAATTCATTAGAAAGCTAAAAATATTTCCTACATAAGGATATTTTATTTATAATTTTTATACATTAAATAAGTTAATTTATTTATGACACAATGGGGATCCAGTAATTACCATAAGAGTGAAAAATTAGAATAATTGATATTATAAATACCCAAATAAATATAATTAGAGACTTTTGTTGAATTAAACTAATTTTCTAGGTTACTAGGACATACTAGGATTTATTTAATTAACTTTTTTCTAAGTAATCATTCTTTTATGTGTTTCAAAAAAATCAACTATTGAATAGTGTCAAAATTGACAAAAAAGAGTTTTTGAAACAAATATTATATTATTAATTGATATTAAGTTCCTAAAAATCTAAGGCTCTGCCAAGAGACTTATATCATGATAGTTATATAAATAATGGACCACTTGGGGGGTCTCTTGTATTTATATATTAAGTTTATTAACTATATAATATAAAAATACAAAGTGACATGGTAAATGTCAAACTAATTAACTAAGAGTTAAAACTAAAGGATAAGGTTAATATAGTGACCCAAACCTGTCTAAATTCTATTGTATGAATTTTTTTCGACCTATACCCACCTTAACCTTTTAATAATCAACTTTTGAGCCATTAGAAACCGAATATTAATTTATTATAAATTAATATTTCTAGCTTTTCCAAAGGTTCCCCTCACCCCTCTTATAAAAGGGCACTCCTCCTTCTCATTTCTTCACACCTTCAAAGACTTTTTGTTTGACCAAACCCTACCCAACTACTCTCTAAACTTCCCTCACTACAACCTATAGGCCTTAGTTTGATCATAAAGACAACCTAAGGATCCATTTTGATCAAATCAAAAGGAAGAACCCGAAGAAGAGGTAATGTTTTCACCACCCCTTTTCAAGTTCCTTTCTTCTTCCACTTATTATTTCTTTTTTATTACCATTATAAAATAATAAATCCAGTATCATATATATAATATGATGTTATTATAAATATGGTACAACCATATTCAGTATTCTATCCATCCATTTAATAACATGTCACCATACGTGCGTACGTACGGCTTACCGTCTCCACGTCGTGGTGTAATTGTTATTCAATTTATTATTATTTGGATGGGTATAATAATGATGTGTAACTCATGTAAATAATAAATATAACATGATAATTATTCTTTATATATGATATACCATCTAATTATATATTATTTTAATATCAAAAGAATGATATTGTCGCGCGTGCGTACGTACGGACTACCGTCTCCACGAACGCGATGAGATTCATTCTCCATCATATCCATTCAAGTATAATTATAATTTGATGATTTAAAAATAGTATCTAAGGACATGATATCATTCTGGATATGAATAATATACATCCCATTAATAATGAATATGGCTCACATAACAAAGAATATAAAGTAAAATGAACCCGTTAACACACGAAATGACGATAATTCTAAGATATTATTAACAAATCAATGTTAAAAGATCGTATATGATATCATATTAAAGTAAATGATTCTTGTATAATTAAATAACAATTATTTCACCATTATACAGGAGTTTAACCTACCGTCGACCAAGGAAAAAGTACAAAGTAAGGGATTTTCTTATCTCACTTTCAATTCTGTGAGATTTCCATTGTTCGCCACTAAATTATTGAAAGTGGTGTATTGTGTACTGCCATTTGATATATATTATAATTATTCTCTTTATATTCATGTTATTCTGTAAATAATTTGGTGGTTATTAACTTTTGGCCATACGACTCAGTTGATTAACGTGGTAAGGAGTTTCTCATCTCACTCTTAATTTCATGAGAATTCCATTATTCACCACTTATTTATTGCATGTGGTGTGTGTGCTACCCATGTTTGTATTCATTGTGTAATATACTTTAATTCATGTATATTTACATCATCATTGTGTTATCCTTCTTTCATGGGTTCATGTTTCATAAGTTACCAAATCGATAAGGGAATTTGAAATTCCAATTTCCATTTATTCGGCTTTACGCAAACTCCATTGATTATTTTACTCCGAGATTATGTGTGGAATCTCTATTCATTTGCTTATGTCATAATTTCCACTCCCATTTTCTGCGGATATACTTTTGATACACATAATCACTCCATTGATAATTTCTCAAGTCATCGATATGAATTTGATAAGAGTAATTTTAACTCATTCTCCATTTGTTGAGTTAAACATCCAATTCATTGGTGTTGTTTTTACAAGATTATGTGTGAATGTCCATTGATTTTTTTACACTGAATATCCAATCATATTTAGTGTATTTATATTTTTCACACATAACTATGTCATTGATTTATCATTATCCTAAGGGTACGGCCTTTATGAGAGATTTCATCTCAATTTACATTCCATTGAGACTTCTTTGTTGATATACACCAAATCTCCTTTATGTGGTGTATATAATGTACTTTGACATAGTATATCATGAATCCCATTATTCTCATGATATTATAATGTTTTGATTACCTCAATTATTTGTATTCAAGTGTCTCTATTTTGGTTAGAAACTCTAACTAAAATACCATTTTTAAATGTTTTAAAGACTTATTCTTCTAAATCTTGATCATTAATGTCCATGTTTTAAAAAATGGCTTTAAGGATTTATTTATATGGACATTATAGTTTTAAAATTAAAACTCCTTTTAAAAAGTTTCAAAGTGGTATGGGACACTTTGATTCAAAAATCTATTTTTAAATGGATTCTTGAAAAATAGTGTGACTTTTAAATGATTTCAAGAAAAAGGGGGATATTTCTCTCAAATAGTTTTGATGATTATTTTCATCTATGTCAACATCCTTCATTATTCTTGATTGAGGTTAATGTGATACAATACAATCTTCCATATTGTATCGAATGAGTTATTTTTGACTGTGGATGTGCTATTTTTATACCATTCATGGTTTGTGGTTAAAGTATTGACATTTTGTATGCTAGTTTTAATACGAATGTTTATGTTATATTTAAACCTGTTCATATGAGGAATGCATTGGACTTAATAAGTGACGGGTGGAGCCCGCTATAGCTCCGTGATGCATCGGTAGGTCTCATGAGACAAACTAGTGTCTTGGCACAAGGCCTTGGCAAAATCTTATTTGTAGTCTTGGCATGAGGCCTTGGCTATGTGGTTATGATAGTCTGGCATTATGCATTCCATCATTATGAAAGTGGTTATTGATATTGCATGTGATTATTAGATTAGTAGAATATCCATGTGAATAAGTAAATGGCATTATTTCATTTTATTTTTGCCATACTATGTTGAAGTTCAAGTTTAAAAGGCTTTTGTTTTAGTTATACATTGCCTTAAATGTTTATTCTTATTTATAAAAGTTTCTGCTATATTGTTATCCTTACTGGGCATTTGAGCTCACCCCTTTTCTATGTTTTATTTTTCCCAGGAATTGAAGAAGTAAATTATGAATGACCTGCAGGGATATTATGAGGGGATAATAGTGTGGATTATGGAGACAATATGTTGTTGTAGTAGTTTTTCACTTCATGATGTAATGTAAAACTTTATGAATATATCTAGTGCTTCCAAGGCTACTAAACCAATCGGTCTTTCGAGATTTGATCTTTCTTGTGATCATGCCAATGTTAAGTAATCATGCACCGACTCTGGGTAACTGGGGTCGGGGCGTTACAATTAGTATCACGATTACCATAAAATATCAAGATATTTACATTGAATTTCTAATGCAACATTGATACGTGTTCACTTATAACTATTAAGAAATTCCATACTGAATCCAGATGTGGCTACTCACCATATTGGCTTACCCAATGAGTATTGAGCCTTTATGTAGGATTCCAAGAGGTTGTACCCCTCTAATTTACCCAATGTAGAGGTGTAAGTTTTAAAATTGATCAAATATAACTTTTTTCAAGAAGTGAAATAAACAAGGTAGATTTCAAATATCAAACCCATCAAGAAAAAGAATGAGAAAATTAGGGTCTATAACAATTTCAGAGACCTTAATCAGCATTGTCTAAAGGAAAATTTCTCATTTTCGATCATAGAAATCTTGATCTATGGAATAGATATCTTCTAATACCTTTCCATCATGGATTTGTATTTGGGGTATAATCTAATAAATATGTCCTTTGAAGATGAAGACGCCACTACCTATAGAGCTCCATAGGGGATTTTTTCTATCTTTTCATGTCATTCGGTTTAAAGAACACTATCTCCACCATGTTTATGGATCTAATGGACCATGTTTTCCAGTCGTACATGAGACAATTTTTTGTTGTTTTCCTTCACAACATACTCATCTACTCTACATTGGTGTAGGATCATGCAGAGAACTTGAGGATGGTTCACTATTTTCTTCAGGATCACCAACTTTATGAGAAGCTCTCAAAGTGAAGTTCTAGATTCATGAGGTTTACTTCCTATGGAATGTCATTTTTTAACATATTTTAGTCATGGACCTAATGAAAATAAATAAAGTTATTTCTTGGGAGCCACACAAGAGTGTGTCAGAGTTGTAGAGTTTCCTTGTCTTGGTGGGGTACTACAGAAGGTTTCTAGTAGACTTCTCTAGGATTACAAATGTTATGACTACCCTAACACATAAAGGGAAACATATTACCTTTATTGAGCATTACCGAAGGGAATTTGAGGTGTTGAGGCTAAGTCTGGAAAGTGATCTTATTTTGAGACTACAGGAGGAGGTTGTGGAGTGCATTGTATCGTAGGATCTAGGCTTAGTTGTGTGTTGATTTAGTGGAAGGTAGTTATCGCATATGGGTCAAGGTTGTTGAGACCCCATGAACAGAACTACATGACTCTCAACCTAGAGAAGCTGGAGGTAGTCTTCACTTTGAGGATTTGGTGACACTACCTTCTGGTAAAGTGCTTCATGGTTTACTTAGACCATCAAAGTCTCTGGTATGTCTTCACATAAAGAGATTTGAACTTGGAACATCAGTGTTAGTTGAAGTTCATATTGGATTATTACTTCAAGATAGTATATAATTTGGGGAAGGTAAACATAGTATAAGATTCCCTTAGTATGAATACTCATGATTGTTTGGCCTAGGAGGCTTCTGAGCAGGTGGCTTCCTTGCAGCTGACCCTCGTAAAGTAGGAGGGTGCATCTTTTCTTTAATTGATGGTGTTGACTCCAATTCTCCTACAATTTTGGATATAATCATAGTTTCTAGATATTTACTATGAGGTCTTGGGTGACCAGATATCCTCAAGAGATTCACCGGATGATTTTTATAAAGGAAAGAATCATGTCATTCTTTTTCATGGATGGGCAGTGGTCCCAGTCACGATGTGGAAAAAGTTGATAAGGTAGTTTCATACATATCATTTAGTTTTACATCTTGATGTGTTAGAGAGGTAAAAATTCCTTCATAGATAGTTTTTGTGGTCTTGAATGAGATGGATCGTGGTTGAATTCATTTCACAGTGACTCACCTATCATTATGTGAAGGGTGAGCACTAGGTTTTGGAAATTTTGTTACATCCCCTTGAGACCCCAGAGTGGAAATGAGATGGCATATCCATGTACTTTGTGATAGTGATTCCATAGACAGTAAAGGTACATGATTCTATCTAGGTGATAGTTTACCAACTCATGAAGTCGACACACTTCTTTCCTATCAAGGAGTAGAGTTCAGTGGAGAGTTTGGATAATATCTACATACAAGAGAATTTTCTTCTTCATGGGGTACCCTCAACTATTGTCTCAGACCATGATACATGGTTCACATCATAGTTTTGGAGAGTCTTGTTGGAGTAATTTGAGGCATATATGAGGATGAGTAAAGCCTTTCACCCCAGATAGATGGGAAGACTGAGCACACTATCCATGTGTTATATGATATGATGAGATCATTGTTGTTATACTTTGGAAAAAGTTGGGAGGATCAATTTTCCTTGGTAGAGTTTTCACAAAATAATAGCTACCACTCTACTATCAGCATGGCTCCTTTCAAGTCTCTATACAAGATACCCTTAAAGTCACCCCTACACTGGACAGATATAATTGAGGCATCTCTTGTGGGTCTATATATGGTGCAGGCAATGACAGATAAGGTTCAGGTCATCCGTGAGCATATGAGGACATCCAAAATTAGGAAGAAATATTATGCATATCGATGTCATAGGTCCTTGGAGTTTGATCTGGGAGACCACATTTTCCTAGGATTCTTACCATGATGAGGCTTATGGACATTCAACTAGGGAGTTAATATTTCTCTAAGGTTCATCAAGCCATTCGAGATCTTATAGAGGTTTGGAGAGGGTTTTTACCACCTTTCCTTGCCCCCACAGTTTGAGTGAGTCCATGATGCCTTCCACGTGTCACAGTTGAGAAGATATGTGCATAACCCCACACACGTTATTGACTGGGGAGATATGGAAATCAAGGATGGATCCACTTTTAAAAATAACCTTGTAGAGATCGAGGATCAGTAGGAGAGGACCCAAAATAGGTGGACCGTCTCCTTGGTTCATGTGTTGTGGCAGCATGGGAGTGTGCAGAATTGCTCCTAGTATCAGAAGATCATGATGTAGGCTTAATATCATAAGTTTTTTACTTAATTTTTTCTTTTCAGGGATAAAATTTTTGAAGAAGATAATGATTTAGAGACATTGTTTTTGCCTTATGAGACTTTATAATATTTATACATATATTTTTGTAGCCATGCACTGAAACAGAGTGCAATTACAAGTTTCAGTGTTCCCGGAATTAATTATATAAAAATATTAAAATTATTTTATGTTATGGACACACTATTTCTTAAAGAAAATTAAATAACTCTAAAACTAGATCTCAGATCAGAAATATGATACCACGATTGATTCTGGAATACGATGTTTACCCTATGAACAACCTAAAATGAGTCGGCATAGGGAGTTCTGATAAAAGAAGTTGTGGAAGGGTGAATTGAGATAAATAAATAATTAAATTTATTTATTTAATTTAATTTACCTAATAATAATTTCTTTTAAGTAAATAATAATTGGTATTTTACCAATGTTAGTTATGTAACTCTAAGACCATTGGGAGACATTCTTCCTCTACTTTGTTTGTGAATTGAAATCCAATGACGATGAAACACTGAATCAGGGAAGATCGAGATGCAGTGAATGAAATGATTACTCTTATTCATTGGAAAGTGAAGTATTAATCTAATAATGATAAAAAAAATTAGGTAGGACTCATCAATTTGTGGTTTATTACCCTATTGATTAAATCGATTGATCATGATTGACTCTTCTCTTTTGATCTGCGCTAATTGAACCTTGGGATGAGCATATGTACCGGTTTAATTGATTTTTCAATTTTTTTATCACCAATAATCATCCCAATTGTATATATTATCAAATAAAACTTAGAAAATTATTGTTAAACCCTTGACCTTGTGCACTTCTCCATCAAATTCCTCATGCTTTTCATCATTGGACCATTGGTTCGCAATTTGAATTTTTTTGAGGGACTAGGCCCGATATAACCCTCGGATTCACAATTGTTTTTTGTGTGATTAATGGATTGGAGATAAAGGATGGAATTTAGGATGAAAAATTGTATAATTGGTTTTGGTTTCATGGATCTAGGATCCAAGATAATTGAGGGGGAACGGGATGCATGTGATGCATACGATGAACCATCGGAATGAACCGTTGTCTGATTTTTGACCAATGGATAGCCAAAAATGATGAAAATAGGATTAACCATTGATTTTAGGATGCTTGGAGGGGAGATCTAAGGTAGTGAGTCCAAATATGGAACTCTGGGATAGATCTAGATATTCTATAAAAAAACATAACTGCACATTGTGTAGTCTGATGAACACAAGGTGTGTATTTCCTTAGCCATGGCAGTTAGGGTTCTATGGGATTAGAAGTATCACATGTTGTGTGGGACCCCAAAAATATGTGTAACCATGTGATGGAGGCCCTATATGTACTCTATTAGTACACGGACATGGTCACGGCCACTCACATGCCATATTCTGAAGTATATGGGCACGACCAAGGAACACAGGCAGGACCCCAGGTGGTTGAGGCACGCCATGCAGTCCATTTACATATTTTTTATGGATAAATGGGTAGCTATCCATGTACTAGAAGGGATATGGTTGGGTGATGTAGTGGGAACACACATCATGTGGGTCCCCTTACATGTTTTGTACCCCTTATTTCCTTGTAAGGAAACATTAACCTCCTGTATCACCATCGTTTGGACTCGAATTTTAGCCCACAAATAACCTATCCTAGGTATTTTTTAACATATAATGTGGTGGTGGTCTCCATAGTTCCATTTTAGATATGATGTGAGATGTTCAATTTTTTGGGATTCCTAGGAGATCATTTGTGCTCATATGAATGAAGTAGTGTGGTATTTCTTCAAAGGGGGGATTTTCTGATGGTAGATTTCACCTCTAGAGTGGTTCTAGTTCATAAATTTAATCATTAAAAGTAAATTAGCCAATTTTTTCATATTTTCCTATTAAAATTTTGGTATAAACTTATTTCCAACATTATCAATAGGAGGATCAAAATAATTTTCCTGACGATTATGTCTGAGGAAAAGCATGGTTTCATTCTAGGAAGGAACATTTAAGGTGAGGTGGGAATAGCACATGAAATGGTGGAAAATTTAAATAAAACAGTTTGGGAATCAAATATCATAATTAAGTTGGATAGGTAAAATTTGTATGATAGGCTTGAGTGAGGATACATTCTTAAAATTTGGAGGAGCTTTGGTTTCAAGGATTGGGCTTGCGATATGGTTTTCAGGTGCTTTGCTTCTCTGTGGCTATCCATTTCATTCATGTGTAAGAATTTTTGTTTCTTCAAAATGGATAATAGCTTATGTAAGGTTGATCCAATATAACCAAACCTATTTATCATGGATTAGGATGTGCTTTATAGGAATATAAAACTCCATTTGGAAGATGGTTTTATTATTCCTTTTAAGAATAGGGAGGGCGTTAGCATCATTTCTCATTTGATGTTTGCTGATGACATGCGCTTTTTTCCTTAATGTCATGAAGACATCATATATAAATTATGTATGAATGAGAAGAAACTCCATCTGATTTATCTAGGAGATACCATATCTAATATAAGATTAAAGAAGATCCTATTTTATGAGATTTTGGGGAAAATTACCAAGCATATATGAAATTGAAAAAACATTTTCTTATCATTTGGTGGTAGCATCACATTGATTAATAGTTTTTTATCCTCCATGACAATGAACATTCTCTCTATCCTGAAGGGTTCAATAGGTACCACAGATATAATTGAAAAAATTATGATGAAATTTATTTGCGATACTAATGATACTAGAAAATTTCACTGGGCGGGATGGAGAAGATTGGATAGACCAATGGATGAAGGGGGAGTCAATCATTGGGATATTTTGGAGACTATGAAGTCAATGCAAGAAAATATAGTCTGGGAAATAATTGAAGGGAAATATATTTGGGAGAAATTATTGAAACATGTGTATGGGGTGATATTTAATGAGTGGTGTTTGTTCATCAAGAGTCCTTTGAAGTTAGAAAGACTCATGATGGATCATCTTCAAATTCTGGAGGACAAAGTCCACTAGATGGTGGAGCGTGGTGAGATTAACTATTGGAGAGATAATTGGATCGGTGACCCTCTATTCTTACCAAGTTTCCCGAGTCTATATATAACCTTCAAAGAGTCTTTAAGATTCCCAATACTTACCCAAATGACACTCTACCCTCATTAGTTTGAGTTTTAGGATATTATTATTTTTTCAGATGATCGAGATAGCTATGTTCTAACCTTTTTGAAATCAGGGTATTTCAACATTAAGGAATTTTGGGAATACCTACATATTGAATCTATTACTGATGACTGGGCTTCAATACTCTAGGTAAAATGGATCCTGGTGAAGTTGAATTTACTTATTTAGTGTATGCATAACAATTATCTGCTTTTTTAGGAGAATATACAACCCAAAGGGATCTCACTGAAATCCAGATGCTGGTGTTTCACCTCGCCAAGTCAGGAATCTTGTTGGCATCTATTTTTTGGACTGATATTGTGACTATTCAATGGAATCAAATGTAAAATTGAATCTAAGTGGTAGGAGGTGGGGATTAATTTGATGAGTTTCTTTCTAACTAAATCTAGGGGTCTGGAGCTTGCAGAGATGAGAAAAAAGCCTATAGCATGGGGTTTTCTATAGTTTGTTTGGTCATTTGGGAGGCTCAAAGTAAGGAAATGGAAGGAAGCACTTACTATGTATAATTTATTCATCTACAGACAATATCTCAATTGGACAAGCTAGTTCATTTCCATTCTCATGGGTACGCTTATTCTTCTCTCAGAAAAATTACTCCTCAAGTGGTTCTCTCAGCAGAAAACAATTTTAGAACCAACAGGGGGTCATGGGTTTATTGGTCCCCTCTTACTTTTGGGATGAAACACAATGTGGATAATTCAAGTAAAGAAGGCTTCATGAGAGGTTTTGGGTTGTCTAGGGATGGAAGAGTCTCATTTATTTTGGTTTTTATTTCTTCCTATGGAATAGGTATCTCATTTGGAGTGGAGGTGAGGGCGCTTATTAATGGCCTTCAATTGTAAAAATTATATAAAATTGGTCTCAAGGAAGTGGAATATAATTCCAAAGTTATTGTTGGCATGATGCATGGAAGGTAACAGGTCCCTTGTGGTAAGATTATATAATTATTAAGGGTAGGGTATTGTTGAATCATGGAGAAAAAGTTTGTAACTCATGGATGGAAGAAAACTTCGCAACTGATGTCTTAGCCAGTAACGTTGGCCCTAATGATACCCTTAGAATTTTTTTAGTACAAGGTCCCTTACAGAGTATTGTAATCTAATTTTTCAGGGTGATTCTTTGGGCCTACATAATTTTCATTTGCACTGACTTGTTTCCCCTTTTTTCCTCCCAATAATACAAAATTTTAATTTTCAATCAGTCACCCTCCTACAATGTAGGGTATGCGTCCTCTACCTACTCTTCGAGTGGCACCCCCCAGTGGGGAATGGAATAGGTCCTATATCGACTATTAGAGTGTCACCCTCTAGCTAGGTTGGGCTTGTGTCTTCAATCAATCCATCTAGTGGCACCCCCCTATAGAGTCAGGTCATGCGTCCTTGACTATGAGAATGGAACCTTCC
Source organism: Viscum album (assembly GCA_963277665.1). Taxonomy (NCBI): domain Eukaryota; kingdom Viridiplantae; phylum Streptophyta; class Magnoliopsida; order Santalales; family Viscaceae; genus Viscum; species Viscum album. The sequence goes on along the minus strand of CAUJRU010000856.1, from coordinate 98,346 downwards.
TACTATTTAAAGGATGAGTACTCTATATTCTATCTGAGTGACACCCTCATACGGAATTAGGGCATGGGTCCTCAACTACTAGAGTGGAACCCTACAGATGGGTTGGGCATGGGTCCTCTACTGATTATTAGAGTGGAACCCTCCAACTAGGCTAGTCATGGGCCCTCTACCTATTACTTGAGTGGCACACTCCTGATGGGACTGGACAAGGGTCCTCTAGCTATCTACTGAATGGCACCCTCTTATTGTAATAGGGTATGATTCCTCTACCTAGAGATTTTTTCCATTGAATATGTGGAACAATGGTGAGGTGTGTCTTAACTTGGATGTTTCTATTGGGAATATGTGCGAGATGTTGGGAATCGACGATGGACTTATGGAACTTATGGCACTCTTTCTTAGGCTGGGCTGGGAGATGGAGATCCCTTTCTCTCTTGTTTGGGTTTATTTGGTTTGAATATATATATATATATATATATATATATCCATGTTGTTCTATTTGTAAAATCCTCCTTTGGGTTGAGATTTTTATCTATTTATGGCTATTTTTTCTCGTACTACTCCGCCTTTAGCTTGCAGGGTGTCATACTGGGTAAGTATATACTCACCCATGCATGGGATTTTACTGCATGTGTTGAGTCATATGAAGATGAATAATAGGTCAACAATGACTATAGAGGATCATAGGGATACCTACTGCATTGGACCACATATGGTGGTCATTTCTTGGAGATCAGGATTTCTGTTATCTCTTAGAACTTTAATTTCATGTTTTTTCAAGTTGGGAAATCTTTATATTTGGGTGTGTATTTTTACCCTTTAATTTTTTATTTTTCACCGTCACACTCTTATACACCCTAAAGGTTTTTCATGATTGTTTTATATTATATCTATTACATATTTTCTTTTATTATTCCAATTCATTTATTAATTGATAAGCTTGAATGTGTGGGTATAGGTACATTAGTAAAATTCCTCCCATTTAGGATATTCCATTCGGTGTTTTTCACCACCCTTGGCCTATGAAGGTGGGCTTTGGGTAGTTGTGGCTCAAGCCCCATTAGGTCGGGTCGTGATAACTTCATCCTTAGAAGAACTAGGTAATTCAAAAAAAATTAATATAAAAACATATTTCTCATCATGTGGATATTTAATTGAGTTAAGGATTTTGTATTTCACTATTTGTTCACAAAAATTCATTTAAATTTTTCCTTCATTGACACTTATTATGGTTTTAGCCTAAATAAGGAATGACCTTCCTATAATGATGGGAGAGTGATATTTACCTTTTCTACATTCCATCATTAGAATGTAGAATTTAATAGGGAACAAAAAACCTTATTCACTTACCAAAACATCTTCTAGAACACTTATTGGGTAGGGAATAGTTTGCTTGGCATGTTGAACAACAACATTATTAGCTTTAGTTCTCCTATCTCTAGATATGAATAAGCATATTAAGTCCTTACATTAATTGATTCTCCTAAATATTAAAATGCATTGAAAATTTTTATCTCACCAATAGTGTAGAGGATAGAAAATATACATGTTTCTTGTCATTTTTTAGGTATTTGTGAGTTTATAAGTGTGTAGAAATTTTTACCTTGACTCAAATTTTCATTACCTTGAAATCTTATCCTGCTAGTGCACATGTCCTTAATGAATTCCACATATCTTAGAAGTTTATGAATGCTTTTCAGCATAGGAATATTGATCTCCACTTTATTGAATATATCTAGATTCTTCAATTGTAGTGTGTCTTCACTAATTTTATTAGGTGGTTTTACCCTTATAGGGATTGGTGGTTGGGGATTTTTTGAATCCACCCTTTCATCTTTCCCTTTTTATTTCTTCACGGAGGGTTTTTCTCCTGGTGCTTCAGCTTCTTTTTCCTGGGAATATTCATAATGTATAGTGGTATATTCACTTCCATATCCATCTTGATATGTTGATTCTTCACTAATTCCCAACCTCTTATCACTCCTTAATATAATATAAATAAAATTACACTTGGGGTTAAGAATAGATTAGGAAGTAATATTACCTAATCATTGATTCTTCAATCCATTGATGGTATTCATAATCTAATTGTACTATTCTTTTAGCTCCTTTATTTTTTATCCATGAGTGTTGAAGGTTGTTTTCTAATTGGTGTGAGATTCCACAATTTGTTTTAGTAATTCTTTCATGGTGGTCTCTTGATTCTTATCCCAATAGTAGCTTGTAGAGGGCTAAGATTTGAATCTTTAGAAAGGTTTATGTTAGAAGGATAGTTAAAAACCTTACTGGAAATGTTCTATTTTCTATTTTTAGTTCCCATATCCAAACTAAGTATTTGAATACTCCCTATATCCTTGATTGTTTGATTGTTTTTTTTGGAACTGCCTCTAGTACATCGCATCACCACATTCAGATCCTTGAACTTGGTGGCATCCATCAATGTATTGATCTTGCAATCAGAAAAGCTAGAAGAACCTTGGAGATGTGGGAGATTATGTTTCTTATAACTTGTTAAAATCTAAATTTTTCACAAGAGCAGTTAGTTATTCAAATTTATTTTCAAGTACAGGGGAGTTATAACTTTCTACCTCATATAATTTTATTATTTTAGACCCTATACCAAATTGTTGAGAGTTTTAGGAGTTTCTTTTAGACAAATCTCTAACACAGGGGGAAGATTTTTCTTTTAATACCCCTCTAGAGAAATAATATAATAGATTTTGGTCATTTTCCATCAATCCTTGGTAAAATAATAACAAGAAGTTTTGATATTTGAAAGGCTAATGTGGGTAGGAGTTTTTCAATTTCTTGAATATCTCTAATAACTCATAGAGGATTTCTCCAATCAGTTTTTTTAACCCATAGATTTAATTCCTTATCTGACTTCTCTTTAAAGTAGGGTAGTACGATACGCCCAATGGGTTTCTTCAATTCCATATGAGTCTATGCAAAAATAAAATTTATAAAAACTCAACTATGATACTTAATTTATTAAAATGAGTAATAGCATTAGGTCAAGATTAGTCTAAAGGGGTGGTGAAATTATTATTATTAGGTTTTAAAAGGATTTAATTATATTTATATGTATAAATGGGTGAGAAAATATTGGTTGTGGTTGATTTTTTTAGAGAAAAATAAGAAATAAAAATAGAATTATTGGTCTGTGGTCGGATTTGAAAATCATGTCAGGTTTTTGTAATTTCATGGTTTGAGTGAAATTGAATTTAATAAAATATGTTTATTAATTAATGATTGGGGTCGGAGCCAAGAATAGGATGTTCCAATGGTCATGGTATCTCCTCATTATCATGACAATACCCTATTTCCCTTGGTCTGATAATTTAGGGTTGCGTTAAATCAAGTTTGTCTCGATACCATTTTTGAACCTAATTTCCCCTAAAGTTGACAATGGTCATGTCTAGTATAGATTTGTTATTTGAGAAATTTTAATGTTCACTTTTTGATTCAAATATCAATGGTCGTGATAAAAGAAAAATAAAGGGATTGGAATGTAATTTAAGAATTGAAAAAAACTAAATACATAAATAAAAAGAGTTAAATTCAATGAATACTTCCCCTTCTATTAATTTACCCTAGCAGAAGAGGAGTTTACCCCCTCATCCTAGTGATCATATAATAATATGTAAGGATAAAACAAAATAAATCATAAAGGAAAGGAATAAAAACTCATGAAAAGCCCAACATCTTCTTGCTCCAAGCTTCTGTCTCCGGATCTAAATGCATCTAATAGCTGCAGCCTAGCCCTCCCTTTATAGGCTCCAGATGGGCTTTAATGTTAATGAATATCATAATGATTTGGTCCATAGGATATCTAGTAGGGTCCATTGTCATATATTTGGTGAAAAATTGATGATACACAGAATATATACTTGGAAATATCGTCTCGTGAATTAACACGACGTCTAATGTAGTTACATGACATGTAATCTTGGAATTTCAGGTGCATTGAATTTTGGCGTATCTCTTCCAAAAACATATCTTGAAAAATAATCACGTTGTGTAATGTGTTTACATGACATGTAATTTTTCTTCATTGTGTGTAATCTTGTCACAAATTTCCCAGAGAGGCTACTTATTTGGATGAAGTCATGATGTGTAAATTGAATTACACGATGTGTATTTGTTCTTTTCCAGTTTTCTAGCTTCGTTGTATCCTCAAAAATCTAGTGCCATACCACTTCACTTCACTCATAGTGTGAAGTGTATTTTTTCTCAAATAGTTTACTCTTTTCATTCCTTTTCCAAATATTCATTGTATCCTTCCATAACACATAAAACAAGTTAAATCACTCACAATGTGGCAAGTATAATCATTCAAATACACTAATAAATTCTTTAAAATACCATAAAATATATGAATGAAATATACTTATCAAATTACATACATAAGAATGATTCCTATAGCCTAACCCATGTTGTAACTTCCCTAGGATGGAGGTTGTAGATCTATTCCTCAACTGCTCCTTCAAGAGAGAAGGGGAATACCTTCCATCTAACATGATATTATGATACACCTATAGGATTAAAACAATTGTAAACATTTGTAAATTCTATTAGATACTGGTTAGTCTCCTCTCCTTCTAATCAATGAAATATTGGAAGGAGTTGGATCATACCAGTTCCCAGTTCAAATTATGGTTGATTATTAGGTACTTGAAGCCAATTTTAATTATTAAAATTAGGTGCATAAAGTTATCTCAGTGTCCAATTCAAATTTTCCATGTTTTTTTCTATGTTTTTACTCCCTGAAGTCACTATAGTGGAAGAATAATTTGATTATGGGGAACTTGTCAATGGAACTGTAAAAAATTGCATCCCCTCTTTTTCTATAATTTTTAAGGATCCTAGTATTTACATAACATATCATTCATCCTATGGATCAAAACTAGTGAACTAATATGAACAGGATCTTGTCATTTGTTGAAGTCATTTTAAAATAGAATTTAAAAAAACTACTGGCATCCCTAGTAATTGTGCTATGTCTTGTGAAAACCTATCATGGGGACCTTAGAAAAAAAATTAAACCTAAATAAATGCATTTATAGTGGACTTAGATTTTCTCTTTGAGAGGAAAATGTTATGAGTGTGTTTTTATCTTATTTTTTAAGTTCGATGTTTGAAAATAGTAATGAAAAAACAGGTTTTTAATTTAACTATTAAAAAATAGTTGTAAAAATGGATTGGTTCTTAAATTTATATTTTCATACAGTGGGATAACCTCATATCATCCACTTACCTTACCTATAAAATCATAATTCTATTTTAAGTCTCGTCTATTCTCTCTATAACTGAGTAAAACATCACCTATATTACCTTCTATTAGAAGTATTGACCTGAGTAAGGGGGTGAAACGATCTCAATAAACACAAATCTCACCTATAATGGGGATTAGATATATCTAATCACCCTCCTCTTCACCCATTACTCCCCATCACAAGTAGTGGAGTGAGTTAGAGTGGAATCTGTGTGCAATATAGAAATAGATGGAATACAAATTTAAAATGAATAAGAAGAAGTGATATATAAAACCTAAACACATTAAAATAAATATTCATTGATCAATATAAGATAAAATCAATTAGAACGTTGAATTAATTTATAGGTAAGTAGTGATAATATCCACAGCTCAAACACTAATGGCTTAGTGTTCCATCACCAGTGAATTATAGAAAAAGAAAAATGAATGAAAAGATGCATAGAAAGAGATGTGGAAGTAACTATGGTTTGATGATTATGCAAGACACCATAACCATTAAGTGAATGATTCATCGTTTATAGAGAAATTCACTTAGTTCTTTAATATTCCCTCCCTAGCCATGTGATTATCAAGAGTGTTTATTCCAAAGAAACCAGAAATTTAAAATTACTCCTAAAATTATGAAACCCATTCCTTTTATCTAGATTTATGTCCCATGTATAACATTATGGTTAAGATTTATCCAATTCATCATACTTGAATATTTTTTGTAAAAATATTACCCCATATTCAAACTTCATACTCCTTCGTGAAGGATCGAAGAGAAATGATTTTATACTCTGTGGATTTACTAGATGTCAAAGTTTTCTTGGGGAAAGGAGATGATGTATGTACAAACTAGGAATTTAGATTTTTAGTGGAATTAGAATGGGTCTATATATTAGGATTAATTTTGGTTAGGCTTGATCATGGGATTTCACTACATTTGGGCCTAAAAATATCAAAAGTGGGATTAGATGGTCTTGGACATGAGTTTTGTTCTCTTCCCACTCAACGGATTCATCTTCACATAATCTTGGATTTTCCTCTAGTTATGTAACTCATTATATTATTCTAACTTGTGGATATTCAATTTATATTTTATCTTTTTCATCTAAATTGGTTTTCAATTTTTTAGTTTTCTTCTACCATGTCAGACTCGGGTTTTTAAGTTTTGGTTTATGTTCTATTTTGTTGGGAATCCCGATCTTTTTATCAGGTTTCAGGGGTGACGAGTGTTGAGATTTGATATGTTTTCCTTGTCTTGTCATTTCCCCATGGTTCATAGTTGGTTATTTTGGGAGTTTTTTGATAAAATATGTATGTTTGGTATAAAAAGGCCACGCACATGGTTGGCGCACGGTTTGATAAACCGTGTGGACGAAACCAGGTAACTGTACGGTAGGTATAAAACCTACTACATGGGTGTGTGGCTGATTAGGAGTGACCATGTAGTTGTTCTTGTGTCTGCCATACGGTTTGGCGCACGATTAAATAAATTGTGCGGCCTAACCGTGTGAGTCTGCCCAGAATTAAATTTTTAAATTTTCCAACTTTCCCCCTCGGTATTTTTAGACCTAAATCCACCCAAAACACCCCCACCAAGTACTTCTAGACCTATTGATCCCACTACCTTGCCTCCCAATCCACTACCCTTCCTCTCATGGTGTATATCTAAGATATGTTGAAGGTTTGGATAGTTTGTAAAGTAATTTCCTTTGTCTTTTCCCCTCCCTCTTCCTCTTTCTCCCATTCTTTTTTGGTTTTTTTATTTTTTGTTGAACCCTCTGGGAGAATTAGTTGAACTCATATTTTGAAAATCCCAATTATGCTCACTCATATTATGATAATCCCAATTATTCTCACTCGTATTATGATAATCCCAATTATGCTCACTCATATTATGATAATCCCAATTATGCTCACTCATATTATGAGAATCCCAATTATGATCAATTATGGTTTGATAATACCTATATTGATTAATGGTTAATTACTTATTTCAGTATTTATGTACACCATGCACATATTCATATATTATAATATTTATATTATCTTCAGAGAATTTGATTACTGGATGGATATATATTCTAACTTAACCCTTTCTGCCAATAGAATGCATAAACAGACAAGTGGTCACCATTACAGAACAAAGCTACCGATTTGTAAAGTCCACCGTTATACAAGTCTACCAATACGTGAAGGTCACTAATACATCAAGTCCACTGGTACAACAAGTCTACCGATATGTGAAGGTCACCGATACATCAAGTCCACCGGTACAACAAGTCTACCGTTACATGAATGCCTACCAATACATCAAGCCTACTGATACATCAAGTCTACCGATACAGAAAAGTCACCGTTACTCAAGCCTACCATTATAGACAAGTTACCGAAGGGAGCCTACCAATACACTAAGGAAGATACTGGTACATGAAGGCTACCATTACATAAGAGGTTACTGATACAAGAGGTTACCGATACAAAGACCTACTAAGACACAAGGCTACTGATATCCAAAGCTACCGTTCCAGAGAATCTGACGCTTCCTTAATTACTTTATCTTTATTTAATCTAACCAATGGTAATATCTGATATATTTTAATGCTCTGTCATTTATTTAATTAAGGTTGTTGGATGTCCGGGAACCGTACCTCATACCTACAAAAAGAAATCATTTATTTTGTCGGAGCTCGTTCCATAAATACAAGAAGTCCCTATTGCTGCAAAGATAGATGTGTGAAAGATACGAGGAATATACAAGCGCAATACAGAAGTGATCTACAAGTGAAATACACAAGAAGCTCATACACACTCATGCTCACTAAATAAGAGATATGTACATTCATAAAGACTTTGAAGAACTTCATCGACTACATTTTCACTGTCTCTGAACCTTGATGTCAAGAAGATGACAATCTGTTTTCCAGACAAAAACCAGAAGAGAACTCAGAACTATTTCTGATCAATCTGAAGGAGTCCATAAGCTACACTGCAATCACTAGATCCACTCTAAACTCTATATCTTGCTCAGTGATTTATTGTTTACATTATGAGAAGTGTGTGTCATCAGTTTTAATTTACACATACACTGTTTCCTGAACATTAACTGGAGGATCTGTAAATCCTCATTCAAACTCCTTAAATCTTCTATTTCCCACTGTGGATAGTGGTAGAGGTCATGTTTGACCTGGACAACTGTATTTTCTGTTGTTTTTGTTTCCCACATAGAAATTTCGTAGAGTTATTTGGCCTGGATAGTTTTAAACTATTGTGAACCGCGATCCAGGGTGTGGATCAAATTTATATAAATTATTGAGAGGACTATGTCTTGGTTTGAGAATGAACCTCTTGGTTATATCTGATGTGCTTTGTTTAGTTTTATCTAAAACCTTTTATTCCGCTACTAAGTGCTTTAAAATTTAAACTGTTTTTCAAAGTTACTCTGATAATTGAATTAGAAAGTGTTTGCATTATTTTTAAATCATTAGGTTAGTTTCAAAAGTGAATCTGATCTTCTGATTAGAATAACTGGGAATTAATCAATCCCTTTAGAACCTAACTGAAATTTTTCTTTAATTCAAATTCACTATAATTCAATTAGTATTTTAAATTGGGGGATTTTGTGATATTCATGAACTGTCAGTCAAGGAACTTATTGGTAAGTTGATGATGTATAAAGAAGAACTTAAGGTAAAAAAAGAAGAAGAATTTGAACCTAAAAGGAAGTCAGTTGCCTTCAAGACATCTACTTCAAAGAATAAGGATAAGGAGAAAATTCAAGCTGTAAGTGATAGCTCAAGCTGTGAAGAAAGTGAAAGTGCATCTGACAGTGATGCAGAAATTGATCACATAGCCAGAAGATTTAAGAAGTTTTATAGGAAGAAGAATTTTTTTTAGAAAATCAAATTACAAAGGTAAGTATGAAATCAAGGGACACTGGAAAAAGTACTGGAAGAAATCTGACAAATCTGATGAAGTTGTCTGTTATGAATGCAAAAGAAAAGGACATATAAAAGTGGACTGTCCAAAACTGAAATACAAGAAGAAATATGAGTATAAGGATGATAAGTATAAGAAATCCATGAAGGCTACGTGGAGTGCTTCTGAGGATATCTCCAGTGAATCTGAAGCTTCTGAGACTAAAAACAGAAATAAGGAAAACATGTGTTTTATGACAAACACTTTTGAGGTAAAATCTGAAACTCATGCTTTAAATTTATATTATTCTGGAGATGATTCCGATTCTGAAAATATGTCAAAATATGAACTGTTTGAATATTGTGATATGTTGGAAGAAACCTGTAATAAGTTGAAAGAAAAATATAGACGTTTAAAGAAACAGTATACTTTAACTATTAAACATAAATCTGATCTTGACATAGAAATGGAAAATAATGCTTAGTTTCTTAAAGAAAACACTGAACTAAAATTTTCAAATGAGAAACTTAGGAAGGATTTAGAAAAGATCACAAATATAAAATATACTCTTAATCAAATTATAGGTAAGCATATTGCACCTAGATATACTACTGGTATAGGATACCAACTTGGACAAAGAAAAATTACCAAAATTAGATTTATTCCTAAATCTGGACAGAATGTAGATAGTTCTAGTTCTGGAAGTTCGTATGATTCAACTAGTTATATTCATAGTTGCAGATATAATAAGGTTTATCTATCTAAATCTGTTGATTCTACAAATTTTATGATACCCATAAGACAAATTTGGGTACCTAAAGTTTTATTGGCTAACCTGTCTGGACCCAAGAAAATCTGGGTACCAAAATCATTTCCTATCTAAATCTATTTTGTAGGGAACCTACTTAAAGAGCTCCTATAGAAATACTTGGTACTTGGATAGTGGATGCTCAAGGCATATGTCAAGATACTTCTCATGATTTAAAATCTTAGTCATATTTGATGGAGTTTTTGTCACTTTTGGTGATAATTCTAAAGGGAAAATCACCGGCTTAGGCCAGATTGGTAACACTGACTCAGTATTAATTTCTAAAGTTCTATTTGTTGATGGAATTAAGTATGATTTACTAAGTATTTCTCAGTTATGTGATGATGGTTTTAATATTAAATTTGAAAATTATTCTTGTAATGTTTTTAATTCTTAAAATGCTTTAGTATTTTCTACCTTGCGAAATGAAAATGTTTATGTTGTTGATTTAAATTCTTTAGCTATGCAAAATATTACTTGTTTAAATGCTTTTCATAAAGAGTCTTGTCTTTGAAACAGAAGATTAGGACACTGCAATGTACATTCACTTAGAAAACTTACTAGGAAGAACTTAGTTAAAGACCTACCAAAACTTGAATTCCCAGCAGATGAAGTTTGTAATCCCTGTCAAAAGAGAAAGAAATATAAAGTTTATTTCAAATCAAAGAAAGAAGTGTCAACTTCTCAACCTATCGAGTTGGGTCACATGGATTTTTTGGACCTTCTAGAGTTTCTAGTTTAAATGGGAATCACTATGTCTATGTTCTAGTAGATGACTACTCTAGGTATACTTGGGTATATTTTCTAGCTCACAAAAGTGAAGCTTGTTCTTACTTTGTTAAATATTCCAAGTCTGTAGAGAACCTTAGTGGACTTAAGATTAAAACCTTGATAAGTGATCATGGTCGTGAGTTTGAAAATCATGAGTTTGAATCCTACTGCTCACACAATGGCTATATTCACAATTTCTCTTCCCCTAGGACACCTCAGCAAAATGGTGTAGTAGAAATGAGGAATGGTACCCTTCAGGAAATTGCTAGAACCATGATCAATGAGTATGACCTACCTGTTTATTTTTGGGCTGAAGCTGTCAATACATCTTATTATATTATCAATAGAGTCTTGATCAGACCTATTCTTAAGAATACTCCTTATGAGTTGTGGAACCATAGGAAACCTAAGGTTAACTACTTTAGAGTTTTTGGCTGCAAAGTATTTATTCTTATTACCAAATATAATCTTGACAAGTTTGCATCCAAGAGTGATGAAGGAATTTTCCTAGGTTACCCTATTTCTAGTAAATCCTATAGAGTTTTCAATAAGAGAACCAAATGTGTGGAGGAATGTGTTTACATCAAATTTGATGAAACTGATCCACATGAACCTAAGACCTCTCTTGAAAATCTTGAAGATGATCTCTCTGTTTTGAACCTTAATGATAAAGAAAGTGGACCTGTAGTTAAAACATCCAGTTCTGGAAATTTTCCAGAACCTACTTCTGTTGATTCCCAACCTATTGATGAACCTGAAATCTCTAGCCCTACCTTTTCAAGACCAACTAGGATTCTGAGGAACCATCCTTTAGATGATGTTGTAGGTAATCTAGATAGAGGAACACTGACTAGAGCTTCTCTAAGAAATCAGGTTGAACATAAAGCTTTTCTTTCACAGTTAGAACCTAAAAATATCAATGATGCTATCAATGATTAATTTTGGGTAATGGATATGCAAGAAGAACTAAATCAATTTGAAATAAATAAAGTCTAGGAATTAGTAGAAAGACCTAAAGACACTTTAACCATAGGCACAAAATGGGTGTTTAGAAACAAAGTTGATGAATCTGGAAACATCATTAGAAGCAAAGCTAGACTAGTTTCACAAGGTTACAATCAAGAAGAAGGAATTGACTATGAGGAAACCTTTTCACTTGTAGCTATATTAGAGGCAATTAGGATCTTACTTGCCTTTGAATCACATCTGAATTTCAAGTTATATCAAATGGATGTGAAAAGTGATTTTCTAAATGGCTTTATTGTTGAAGATGTTTTTGTAGAAAAAACACCTATTTTCTCAAATCCTCACTTTCAAAATCATGTTTTTAAACTTTCTAAAGCATTATATGGTTTAAAACAAGATCCAAGAGCTTGGTATGAAAGACTTACAAATTTTCTTAATGCAAAAGGATTTACAAAAGGAATTGTTCGTCCCACTCTTTTTATAAAAATAATTTCAAAATATGTTTTAATAGTACAAATATATGTTGATGATATTATTTTTGGATCTTCTAAAAATTCTTTATGTACTGATTTTTCAAAGGTTATGCGAAATGAGTTTGAAATGAGCTTAATGGGAGAGCTTAAGTACTTTCTTGGATTTCAAATTTTTCAAACTGAAGATGGTATTATTTTAAATAAAAGTAAATATACTAAAGATTTATTAAAACGTTTTGGTTTGGATAGTATTAAGGGAAGTGATACGCCTATGAGTACCAACTATAAATTGGATATTGATGAAACTGGGAAACCAGTGGATCAAACTAATTATAGAGGTATGATTGTGAGTTTACTTTATCTTACTGCTAGTCGACCTGATATTATGTTTAGTGTATGTATGTGTGCTAGATTTCAAGCTAACCCTAAAGAGTCAAACTTTCTTGCTATTAAAGGGATTTTCAAATATCCTAAATGTACTGCTAATTTGGGACTATTTTACCCAAAAGGACAATCATTTGATATAATAAGTTATTCAGATGGTGACTTTGCTGGATGCAAGTTAGATAGAAAGAGCACATCTGGAACATGTCATTTACTTGGAAAGTCCCTAGTATCATGGTGTAGTAAGAAACAGAACTCAGTTGCATTATCTACTGCTGAAGTAGAGTGTATAGCTGCTGGTAGTTGTTGTGCACTGATTCTGTGGATGAAACACACTTTATTTGACTATGGATTTGTTTTTAAACATGTTTCAATTAACTGTGACAACACTAGTGCGATCAACATCTCAAGGAACCATGTGTCTCACTCTAGAACTAAACAGATTGATGTTAGAACCCACTTTCTAATAGATCATTATAAAAGAGGTGAAATAACTCTTGAATTTATAGGCATTGAACTCCAATTAGCTGATATTTTCACTAACACATTAAGTTCAGAAAGATTAAGTTTCATTAGACATGAATTAGGAATGATAACTTACTCTTAAACCATTAGATAAAACCTCACCATTAGGATAGACCTCACCGTTAGGATAGACCTCACCGTTAGATAAAACCTCACCGTTAGGATAAACCTCACTGTTAGGCTAAACCTCACCATTAGGATAAAACTCACTGTTAGGCTAAACCTCACCGTTAGGATAAACCTCACCGTTAGGCTAAACCTCACCATTAGGATAGACCTCACCGTTTAAGGACACCGCACCGGTACATCTCTCGCGCTGTTTAAAAATTTTCGTATTAAGGCCGAGACTTCAAACCATTTTTAATATGAGACTTATTTTATATTTGAATCCTAAATGATATTAAACCTGACTCTAGACATCACTCAATCACCGCTAACCCTTCTTTTTCAATCCCTCCTACCTAAACCTCTCAATCTCGCAAAACCCTAAGCCTCAGAATCTGAAATGGCCCGTGTGAAGTGACCCTTAGTGGATGAAGGGAGTGATGCACTGCAAGCTAAGAAGTAGAAAGTAACCAATGCGGGTGCTAGTGGAAGCAGCAGAAGTGTTGCTCTAAGGAATCCTGTGAATCCACATTTATCGAAGCGAGAAATTGTAGTAGAAAAAGAGTTATGTGCGTAATGGCTGTTGGAAATCAAGTCCTTGATTCTGAAGATCTTACAAGAGCAAGGATGACTCGAGTGCTTCACGAACAATAATGGACCATATTATCCAGTACTAATAAAGGAGTTTTATGGGTTTGTCTGTTTTGAGACTTCAGAAGAGGAGAATAGGATGATTTCCTTTGTGAATGGTCAAAAGTTTTCGTTTTCATCAGTTGAATGGGCTGAGAACCTTAAAGATCCACATAGTGGTGATTAAGGATTTTATTCAAAATCCATACCTACTACTGGTGACTTTTTCAAATATGAGGATGCCTTGTTCGAATTGACAGGAAATGGAACCCCTAGAAATATCATTGCTGCAGAAATGGAAGGGGAGGATAAACTACTTTTCAAGTTCATTCAGCATGTGATTAGTCCAAGAAGAGGAGATTTTTCTACCCTAAGATTTCAGAACATTTATTTGCTGTATCTATTAAATAATTGAGTAAAGGTGAACTTTTGCAGACTTCTAATGATTCAGATTGAGGATATGACTAGACTGAAGTCTAATTCCAATGCACTTTTCTTTTCTAAGTTGATTTCTATTATGTTGAAGGCAAAGGAGGTAACTGGACCTCAGGATGAAACTGTTGTGGTTAAGGATAACTTTTTCCTCACCAGGACTATTTTTAAGTATATGAAAGTTAGCTAGAACCCTTGGAAGAAATCATGGGTTAATGATGAAGGTAATGTCTATGACTAGTACACTCCTGTGGACTATCCTTCTAGACCAAAGGATGTGAGGGATCCTGGTCTTGGACCAGATGAGCCAGAACTGGTATATAGTGAAAATGAAGCTGAATCTAAGGAGGAAGAGACATCAGTTGGGGAAGGAGGAGACCTAGATTTACCTCCTAGTCATGTGCATAAAAATATTTCCTATGGAGCAGCTTTCCCTCCAAAAGAACTACAAAGTAGGGAAACTATTCTTAAGGACAATGATACTGAGACCACAGAAGAAGAAGAAGAAGCATATCAGTATTTTTTTGAGGACACCTATGAAGAGGATGAGGCAACCGAATCTGATCATTTTGTTAATGGAGAAAAGCAGGATGCTTCTGAAGCAAATGATGAGGAAAATGAAGAAGAATAGCTCAGTTTGAGCCCTCTGATAGATAATACAGACAAGATTGTGCCTGTTCAGGCAGTAAAAGTGGCATCTACTTCCCTTGATGAGAGAGTCATTAATGACTCAGTGATAAAATACTATTTTATTGAATATTTTATTGATAATAAATGAAATAATTTCCTCACATTGTGTTAAATATGTTTATTTATAAAATATTTGGGATTTGATCATTCATTTGAAAATTTGGTGAAAATTCCAGTTTTACCCTTAATAGTGCATTGTAGTATTTCGAAGCTAAATATTTTTATATTTATTATTTGAATTTTAAACTTTGTAAAAGTGTACCTAACTTCATTTTATACAACTTTCATTCAGGACACTAGAGCTAAAGAGTGCATTTGGATGGAGTAAATTATCAATTAATCCAATGGTGGGCTGGACTCGGCAGAATAGACATAGGTTCTGTATTTGGGCCATATCGTCTACATACGGGCTTGGATTGAGCCCAAACTTTGAGAAAAGCTCGAGGACATGATTTGGCACAAATCATCCTTCTGGAAGGCCGGTCAATTCACGAGTTTTGGAGGTAAACTGGGCGGTGCAAGTTGGAATAAAATATTTAGCCGAGATTTTCATTTCACACTTAAAAAGTTATGTATCCCTAGCCCTCACAAACTCTATTTAAAGGGGGTTTTAACTCTTTGAGAGTGCTGGTAGAGGCTTTGGGAAGGTGTGGCCGAAAGGGTGTCTCTTGGGAGCCCCTCAAAACTCTTGGAATAAGTAAGCCTTTGTGCAAACCTCTCTTCCAAAAAGGCTCTCCTCTCTCACCTCTTCTTTGTATTTCTTTTCTTTCATGTTTGTTTCTTGAATTTTTCTTCAAATAATATTCTGTGTTCATACCTCTTCTTATTATCTTAATCTTCTTAATTGGTTTGGAATCAATAGTGGAGACATGATTGGGTTCTACCCATTCAATCCGTTGCTTATGCAAAACGTCTCCACGATGACTACACCACCCATGGAAGAGTAGTTCTTTTTAGTAATCGATCGACCTCTATCCTTCTTCATTCATTTATTTTGAATCAATGAGATACTGTAATTCACATATTATGATCTATTAATTGAGTTTTTAATTTAAATGAAACTAATCAATCAATTGAATAGTTAACACAAAACACGTGAGGTCGGGAATTGTGTGAACTGTGAGAGCGCAACCTTAACCGGTAATTCAAAACCACATGGGATCAATTTGTAGAGTTAAAATATAATCCCTAAACTCAATTAATCTTCATTTCCAGAGTGGTTATGTGCCTTAATTTACCACTGACCATAAGATAATTTTAGAGCATCAATCAAAGCAGGGTGTCGCGATTGCATGTTCCGAAGTTATCCTAAGGTTAAAATTCACTTCAATCTTCGTGGTAAAGTTAATTCTCGTAGGGTTCGGGATTTAACAAATTAAGGGATAATAATTAAGTGAATATTAATTTAAATGATAATGATTAATAAATGATTGAAGAGGTAGAGTTAGATCGATTACGCCTTTTAAAATAGATATCTAAAAAACATCTTCTTGTTGTGTCATTCTAATCGAAACTTCATTTCAAAATTAAAAACAAAAAAAAATGCAATATTCTTCCAGCAAACTTCTTCTAGATTAATAAACTATAAACAACCACCCCCATCCTTTCAAGTAGTGTTTTTATTCCCTTTTATTTTGTTTCTATAATACCTCTGAAAAGTTGTTTTAATTCACTTCCTCCTTTGAGAGACGACCTTGGTCAGCCACTCTGTTGCACCTAAGTACCCCAAATCACATTAATCATTTGAGGGCGCCCAAGACAGCGCTCTTTCAAATTGGAGCCATTGTCGGGGAGGCAAGTAATTATTTCAACCAATTAGAGGTATTTATTTTATTTTACATTTTAATTCTCTTCCTCTCTTCTTTCTTCCGTCTTTACCCAATCTGATTTTTTTTTCTTCTTCTTCTTTTATCTCTTTCTACTTCTTTTTAGACCATCAACTCAAACTTCTAATTTTTATTTTACTATGGTCCACATTCCTTCTTTTCATCTTTCATTGATTGATGACACGAACTAATCCCGAAGATCTCTTAGATCTTGACCCTGAGATTGAACGTAGCCTTAGGGCACGAATCAGACATTCTCAGTCTACGGGAAGTTTCAACATTCAACCAGTTGGAGAATTACTCCAATATCAGAACATTGAAATTGGAAGCAATTCAAATTCAACCATAAAACAAGAACCAATGGCTGGAAACAATGGAAATGAACTTAATAGAACCATTCGAGAATTGGTTGCACCTGATATTAACTATCAACCAAATTGTATTGCATACCCAAATCTCGAATCGGACTTCGAACTGAAATCTGGGTTAATTCACTTACTTCCAAAGTTTCATGGCCTCTCTGGTGAGGATCCCAATAAACATTTGAAAGAATTTAATGTGGTTTGCTCAACCCTAAAACCTAGAAATGTCTCTGAAGATCAAATCAAACTAAGAGCATTCCCATTCTCACTTGATGGAGCTGCGAAAGATTGGATGTATTACTTACAACCCGAAGATGTAACTTGTTGGAACGATTTGAAACGTCTTTTCTTGCAGAGATTTTTTCCAGCATCAAGGACCACATCTATTCGAAAGGAGATATTGGGGATCAAGCAAGCCCAAGGGGAGTCAATGTATGAGTACTGGGAGAGATTCAAGAAGTTGTGTGCAAGCTGCCCACATCACCAAATCAGTGAGCAACTCCTCATCCAATACTTCTACGAAGGACTCACACCCATGGAGAGGAGCATGGTAGATGCTGCGGCTGGAGAAGCATTGGTGGAAAAGACACCAGTAGCTGCGCGTGCGTTGATCGACAAGATGGCCCAAAACTCCCAACAATTCGGTGATAGAGGTACACCACATGTTCGAGGAGTACATCAAGTAAGTCCTTCTTCTCTTGAAAGTCATTTGATTGATACTAAGTTGGAAGAATTGACCACTATGGTGAGGCAGATTGCATTGGCACAAAAGACATCTCTACCCCCTCCTTCAAGGCCTTGTGGTATTTGCACTGAGACAAGCCACCCAACTGACTGTTTCCCACAACTCCAAGAAACAGAAGATTGTGCAGCAGTGTTCCCTGGGAGACCATTTCAGCAGCAACAACAACAAACATATCCCCAAAAGAAGTTTGATCCAACATACAACCAAGGGTGGAAAGATCTAGCGGACATGAGGTATGGATCTGGACAACAACAAAGGCCCCCTTTTCAACCAAACTTCCAGCAGCCTCCACCTTACCAATAGGGTTTCCAACAACCCCAAAGGAGATTCGAAGCTCAAACATCAACGAGTCAGAAACAAGGGAATATCCAACACAAGGTAGACTCTAACACTGATGATATTTTGAAAAAAAATTGTTCTTAATCAACAGAATGAGCTGAAGAGTCAAGGTTCGGAGCTGAGAGAGTTGAAGACTCAAATGAGTCAGATTGCCACCGCCCTCCATGAAATCGTGAGTAAGAATTCTGGAAATCTACCTTCCCAACTCACTCCAAATCCAAAGGGGAATGTCAGTGCCATCACATTGAGAAGTGGGAAGCAAATGAACGATACATCTGCACCTACCATTCCACCGGGATTCACCTCAACTTTAGAGAAGCCGCATTCCATACCAACTGATGAGCAATCCAAGGAGAAAGATAAAGGTAAGAAAAAGATTGATGATGTTCCTCCTAAACCCCTTCCTTTTCCAAACAGGGTTGTTCAAACCAAGAAGATGGCTGAAGAAGCAATGCAAAAGGAGGTTTTGGACACATTCAAGCGTGTGGAGATCAACATTCCTCTACTTGAAGCCATTAAGAAAATTCCAAGGTATGCGAAATTCTTAAAAGAACTTTGTACCAATCGAAGAGGGCTCAAGGGGAATGAGAGGATCAACCTTGGAAGGAATGTCTCGGCACTAATTACACCAACTCTAGCAATGCCAACAAAGTGCAAGGATCCTAGGACATTCACCATCCCATGTACCATAGGGGAGTTTCACTTCTCTGATGCTCTTTGTGATTTGGGAGCTTCCATAAATGTGATGCCTCACTCTGTATTCTCTTCCTTGCAGGTTGGTGAGTTGAATCCAACAAGAGTAGTGGTGCAATTGGCGAATAGAGCTACGGCATATCCAGCAAGAGTCCTTGAGGATGTACTTGTCCGGGTAAGAGACATGATATTTCCAGCGGATTTCTATGTTCTTAACATGGAGGATGATCAGGTAAGTTCTCATGCCCCCATTATCTTTGGTAGGCCCTTCCTCAAAACTGCAAAAACTATCATAAATGTCAATGAGGGTACACTTTCCATGGAATTTGGGGATGAAGTTGTGATATTTAATGTTATGGATTCCATGAAGTACCCCTCTGAGGACCATTCTGCTTTTGTTATCTCCCATTTTGAACCACCAAATAAAAACTCCATAGAATTTGATTGTCCTATGCTTAGGGAGATTATGAGTATTGGTTCTAGTTTGATGTCTAAGAATACTTCTACACCCATTTTTAAGGAACAAGACTCTCTAAGATTTGATTTTTAATTGGAATCATATTCTGATTTTGATCATGTGAACTCTGATTATGACATGGCTATTGAGTATGCTGATGGATTTGGTGATTTATTCTCTGATTGTGATAATTTTTATTCTGATACTGATGTTCATTGTGCAGATATGTCTGTTGCATCAATTTCTCCATCCATACATCACCCACCTACATTGGAACTCAAGCCATTGCCCCCAAATCTCGAATATGCATACTTGCTCAGTGGTGATAGATTACCTGTCATAATTGCTAACAATCTCTCTTTTGAACATGAAGAAAAACTTTTTAACCTTTTGAGAGATAACATTAGGGCAATTGGATGGACATTGGCAGACATATCAGGTATTAGCCCCTCCATTTTCATGCATAGGATTCTCTTGGAGGATGGGGCTAAACCGGTGAGACAGCCACAAAGGAGACTTAATCCCACCCTCCTAGAAGTTGTTAAGAAAGAAGTTGAAAAATTACTTGAGGCGGGTATCATTTACCCTATTTCTGACTCACAATGGGTTAGCCCTGTTCAGGTTGTACCAAAGAAAACTGGTTTCACTGTTATAAAAAATGAAAATGATGAGTTAGTTCCTGTGAGAGTACAAAACAGTTGGCGAGTGTGTATCGATTATAGGAAACTAAATCAATCCACTCGTAAGGACCATTTCCCACTTCCATTCATTGACCAGATGCTTGAGAGACTAGCTGGGAAGACACACTATTGTTTCTTGGATGGATTTTCTGGCTATTTTCAGGTTCCCATTGCAGCAGAGGACCAGGAGAAGACAACATTCACCTGCCCATTCGGTACCTTTGCTTACCGGAGGATGCCATTTGGACTTTGCAACGCCCTAGGTACCTTCCAGAGATGCATGGTGAGTATTTTCTTAGATTTCATTGAGACCTGTATGGAGGTATTTATGGATGATTTTACAGTTTATGGGTCCTCATTTGATGAATGTCTCTCTAGTTTGGGTGATGTGTTGCATCGTTGTATTGAGAAGAATCTGGTCTTAAATTTTGAAAAATGTCATTTCATGGTCGAAAAGGGAATTGTCTTAGGTCATATAGTCTCACAACATGGAATTGAAGTTGATAAATCTAAGGTAGACATTATTTCATCCCTCCCATATCCTACATGTGTGCGTGATGTTCGATCATTCCTTGGGCATGCTGGATTTTATCGACGCTTCATCAGAGATTTTAGTAAGATCGCTCTACCCTTATCTCGATTGCTTCAAAAAGATATTGACTTCAATTTTGATGATTCATGAAGGGTATCATTTGATGAGCTGAAGAAGTGTCTGACCACTCCACCAATCATACAGCCCCCACGGTGGGACCTTCCATTTGAGCTTATGTGTGATGCCTCCAACTTCGCGGTTGGAGCTGTCTTATCTCAGAGGGTGGAGGGACGTTCACATGTGATCGCCTATGCATCGAGGACGCTAGATTCAGCCCAATCAAACTACACTACCACAGAAAAGGAGTTTCTTGCTGTCATATTTGCTTTAGATAAATTCCGTTCATATTTATTGGGCTCTAAAGTAGTTGTTTTTTCTGACCATGCAGCTTTGAGGTACCTCCTAAAGAAGCCAGATGCAAAGCCACGACTTATCCATTGGATGCTCCTTCTTCAAGAATTTGATATTGAGATAAAGGACAAGAAGGGATCAGAGAATTTGGTGGCGGACCACATGAGTAGGATTACTCGCACACTAGAGGATGACACCTTGGATCAGGTACCACTTCGGGACACTTTCCCCGATGAGCATCTCTATACCATCTCAGGTAAGCATCCTTGGTATGCTGATTTAGTTAATTACATTGTTGGCTCTGAAATCCCAGTAAATTTGAAGAATCATCAAGTCCAAAAATTAAAAAGTGAGTCTAGGTATTATGTGTGGGATGATCCGTACCTCTGGCGCATGTGTAGTGACCAAGTCATTAGGAGGTGTATTCCTGATCATGAGTTTGAGTCTGTTTTGCAATTCTTTCATACACTTGTATGTGGTGGACACTTTGGACCCCAACGGACAGCTAGGAAGGTTTTAGACTCTGGATTATATTGGCCTAGCTTGTTCCATGATGCCCATTTGTTTTGTAAGTCATGCTCTCGTTGCCAACACACTGGGAACATTTCTAGGAGACATGAGATGCCCCAACAACCCATACTATTTTGTGAGATTTTTGATGTATGGGGCATCGACTTTATGGGTCCTTTTCGTAGTTCATTTGGATTCTTGTATATTTTGGTTGCTGTTGATTATGTGAGTAAATGGGTGGAGGCCAAGGCCACCAGGACTGACGATTCTCATGTTGTTGTGGACTTTGTCAAAGCACATATTTTTTGCAGGTTTGGAGTACCAAAGGCCATCATCAGTGACCAAGGGACACACTTTTTCAATAGGAATTTTGCTTCCCTCCTTCGAAAGTATGGGGTGACACACAAAACATCAACACCATACCACCCCCAAACAAATGGCCAGGTTGAGGTTTCAAATCGTGAGTTGAAACAAATCTTGGAGAAAACTGTGCAGCCAAATAGGAAGGATTGAAGCAAGCGCTTGGATGATGCATTGTGGGCTTATAGGATAGCATACAAGACCCTCATTGGTATGTCCCCATTTCGGATTGTTTTTGGGAAAGTGTTTCATCTCCCCGTGGAAGTCGAGCATCGGGCATATTGGGCTATAAAGAAATGTAACATGGATTTGGCCCAAGCTGGAATTCAAAGGAAGTTGCAAATTCAAGAGCTTGAGGAGATTCGACTGTCATCATATGAGAACTTAAGGCTCTACAAGGAAAGATCAAAAGCAGCTCATGACAAAATGATCCAACAAAGGGAGTTTCATGTTGGAGAGAAAGTCCTTCTCTATAGTTCACGACTGAAGTTGATGCCTGGTAAGTTGCGTTCCAGATGGTTAGGTCCTTATATTGTGTCTAATGTTTTTCCTTATGGTGTAGTGGAGATCACACAAGAGGACACTGGAAGGAGCTTTACAGTCAATGGGCAACGTTTGAAGAGATACATTGAGGGCCATCCTACTGATGCAATGGATTTTATCACACTGCATGACCCCATCATCACTTGATCGCATCAGCCTGTTCCTAACCCTTTCACTTTTATATTATTTGTCCTATTTAAAAATTCTGCATTTCATGTGCATATATCATCTCATGGGTTCACATTGAGGACAATGCAATATTTTAAGTGTGGGGGAGGGAACCTTTTAGTTTAGTAATTTCAATTGTTTTCCTGTTTTAAAAAAAACCAAAAAAAATGTGTGTTTTTCAAATTTTGTGTGTTTATTTTACAATTTTCTGTGTGTTTTTGAAACTTTTGAGCTGAAATGATTCTCATCACCATTTTTAAATCCATATCAATAAGTGAAACAATTTACCCCTTGAAACTAAGCTTAAATGAATGCTGAAATGACTTTGTTTCAAGTTCAAATATTTAGTAATTTCATGAAAAGTACGCTGAATTTTGAATCCCATGCCAATCTCACTGTCTTTATATTTGAAATCACTTTCCTGTGAGGCTTCTAAACCATTATTTTCATATTCTTTACATTCACCTCACTTCTTGAGAGAACCAAACCATACTTGATTTAACCAGAATTTGATCTATTCCTGTCAAAACTTGAGGGTTTGAGGTACATATGTTTAAATGATTGAGGCATTTGTTTGGTATTAAAACCCCTATTTCAAAGAATCCTTTTTTATAATGGCCTACCTTGAATATTTAATCCTTGTAGCCCTTATAATCCATGCACAACCTGTTAGGTTAAGCCACATTACAAGCCAATTTTCCCTATCCAACCAACTCTTGAAGTGAAATTGCATAATCTAGTTGAGCTTAAGTGTGGGGGAAGTTGTCTTGGGTTTTGCCACCACATTCTGTGATACTTTGGGTGGAAAATTAAATTCTGAAGAGATGTGTTTGCTGCTAAATAAAGTCATTATATTGAAAGCTGTGCCTTTTCTGGAGCTTTCATGACAAGTAAAGTTGTGCCTTTTCTGGAGCTTCTAATTGAGATGGAAAGCTGTGCCCATCTGGAGCTTTCAAGAAAATCATGTTTGAGAAGATTGACATTTTTTATGCTGAAATGATGAATGGTGTAAACCTTTCATGAATTTTCATGATGATGGAGCTGAATTGATACTATGGGGATTGAAGAGAAGACCATAATTAAGTGAAAATTAGATTAATGCAATTTTGCTTCAAAAGAGTCAAGCCCTCCTCATTCAGCCTCAGAGTTTTTCGCATCTTAATCCTACCAACCGAAAGCCACAGAACAACCCTGAAAAGTCCTCATGATAAACATATGTCCTTGACTCACATCGGGTAGCGATGTAGGAATCTATCAAGCCTATGGTGACCCTTGTATGAGTTTGGATGAGAAAGACATTGCAAAAAAAATGATATTTGAGTGATGAGAGAAAATTCAAGCGAGGTAAGTGTTTTGTGCATGGGTGGATAAATGAAGTGGAAATATATTGAATGATATAAATGGAGAACTTGAAATAAGGTTTTTTATGAGGCATGATATCTTTTGATTCTTGGTGTGAAATTGATTGATCTTAAGGATATGTGTTTTAAAATTGGTTTTGATTTGATATTGATGTTTACTTGATATGAGGTTTTGCCCAGGTGTGCAAAAGGGTAAGTGTGGGGGAGTTGATAAAATACTATTTTATTGAATATTTTATTGATAATAAATGAAATAATTTCCTCACATTGTGTTAAATATGTTTATTTATAAAATATTTGGGATTTGATCATTCATTTGAAAATTTGGTGAAAATTCCAGTTTTACCCTTAATAGTGCATTGTAGTATTTCGAAGATAAATATTTTTATATTTATTATTTGAATTTGAAACTTTGTAACAGTTTTCCTAACTTCATTTTATACAACATTCATTCAGGACACTAGAGCTAAAGAGTGCATTTGGATGGAGTAAATGATCAATTAATCCAATGGTGGGCTGGACTCGGCAGAATAGACATAGGTTCTGTATTTGGGCCATATCGTCTACATACGGGCTTGGATTGAGCCCAATATTTGAGGCAAGCTCGGGGACATGATTTGGCACAAATCATCCTTCTGGAAGGCCGGTCAATTCACGCGTTTGGGAGGTCAAATGGGCGGTGAAAGTTGGAATAAAATATTTAGCCGAGATTTTCATTTCACACTTAAAAAGTTATGTATCCCTAGCCCTCACAAACTCTATTTAAAGGGGGTTTTAACTCTTTGAGAGTGCTGGTCGAGGCTTTGGAAAGGTGTGGCCGAAAGGGTGTCTCTTGGGAGCCCCTCAAAACTCTTGGAAGAAGTAAGACTTTGTGCAAACCTCTCTTCCAAAAAGGCTATCCTCTCTCACCTCTTCTTTGTATTTCTTTTCTTTCATGTTTGTTTCTTGAATTTTTCTTCAAATAATATTCTGTGTTCATCCCTCTTCTTCTTATCTTAATCTTCTTAATTGGGTTGGAATCAAGAGTTGAGACAATATTGGGTTCTACCCTTTCAATCCGTTGCTTATGAAAAACGTCTCCACGATGACTACACCACCCATGGAAGAGTAGTTCTTTTTAGTAATCGATCGACCTCTATCCTTCTTCATTCATTTATTTTGAATCAATGAGATACTGTAATTCACATATTATGATCTATTAATTGAGTTTTTAATTTAAATGAAACTAAGAAAGCAATTGAATAGTTAACACAAAACACGCAAGGTCGGGAATTGTGTGAACTGTTAGAGCGCAACCTTAACCGGTAATTCAAAACCACATGGGATCAATTTGTAGAGTTCAAATATAATCCCTAAACTCAATTAATCCTTATTTCCAGAGTGGTTATGTGCCTTAATTTACCACTGACCATAAGATAATTTTAGAGCATCAATCAAAGCAGGGTTTCGCGATTGCATGTTCCGAAGTTATCCTAAGGTTAAAATTCACTTCAATCTTCGTGGTAAAGTTAATTCTCGTAGGGTTCGGGATTTAAAAAATTAAGGGATAATAATTAAGTGAATATTAATTTAAATGATAATGATTAATAAATGATTGAAGAGGTAGAGTTAGATCGATTACGCCTTTTAAAATATATTTCTAAAAAAACATCTTCTTGTTGTGTCATTCTAATCGAAACTTCATTTCAAAATTAAAAACAAAAAAAAATGCAATCTTCTTCCAGCAAACTTCTTCTAGATTAATAAACTATAAACAAACACCCCCATCCTTTCAAGTAGTGTTTTTATTCCCTTTTATTTTGTTTCTATAATACCTCTGAAAAGTTGTTTTAATTCACTTCCTCCTTTGAGAGACGACCTTGGTCAGCCACTCTGTTGCACCTAAGTACCCCAAATCACATTAATCATTTGAGGGCGCCCACGACAGTGCTCTTTCACTCAGAAAAGGATAGGACTAACCCTACTGTTGAACTATCAGAGAAAATGGTTGTTGCATCTGCTGAAGTTGCAGAGGAGGCTGTTGAGTTACCTCAAGCAGAACAGTTAGAAGAGATTCTTCAGGAGAATTCTCTAAGTGAGGGGGAGCATCTTGGTTCAGTTTCTATGTTGTATAACATTGAAGGTTGGACATCATATCCTAGATATATGTTACTTGGACTTAATTATGGAGATTCTGATGAGGAAGACCAGCCCCAAAGGGAATTAGTTATCCTACCTGTTGTGGCTGAAAATTTGGCAACCAAGGAGGACCGTGAGTCCTTAAAGGCTGAAATGAAAGAAGCACTGAGAGAATCAGTGACAGATTTAAAGAAAAGCCTGGTTGATGAAATGAGGAGTGTGGAGAAATCCCTGGATCTATCTCTGGGATGTGCTATGTCTATTCCAGTGAAGGGAATGATGGATGAAGTTAAAGTATTCCATACTCAAATTGAGAGTTGGACAGGAGTTGTGGTTGCTCTAAGACAATCAATTTCTTCATTGAATGCCATGAACAGTTCTCAAACCCAAGTGAATACTGATATCAGATATATCAAAGAAGTAGTCAAGCAGTTTTTGGAAGTATTTGAGGCTTTTAAGACATTAGTCAAAGAACATTTGAACAGTCAAGATGAACATGTTCAGAAGGTGGTTAGTAATCTGACACAATCTTTCAAGGAGACAGTCGCTTTCTCAGTTAAACCCCTTCCCGCATCCAGCTCCACTGTGAACCTTGACCAGATCAGAACTGTTATCCAGGAAGAGTTGGCTATGGCCAGTACCAGTGGTACCTCGGATACTCAAATTCTTGCTACCACTAGGGAAGTTTGTAGTTTTGTTCGTGATCTCCTATGGGCAGCTACTGCTTCTCAAGAGGCAATTAAGAATAAAATGGATGCTTACTTTGAGAAGGTCTATACCAAGCATCAAATGACCAACCATTTCAAGATCTTGATGGACAATTTGAAGTTGCCTCCAGTGACTCAAGATTTCAGAGAACAGGTTAGTAAGCTCAGGGAGCTTACTCCTGCCTTGGATAAATTCATTGAAAATCGAGATGATTTTGTGTCAGCAATGGGGAGAGGAGGTAGTATTATTATGGATTTCAGGAACCTCTTACTACCATTATTGCATGTGGATGCTAGACCTGTGATTTTACCTCCTGAACTTCCTGCATTTGCCTCTGGGAGTACACCTCAGTTGACTTCAGTTCAGGCTATTCAAAGCTTGACACCTATGATCCCATAGAAGAACACAGATTTCAGATCTGGTACAGTTTCAGTGGCTGACCCTCCAGTTGTTCTTTCAGCTATTCACAAGCCATCTACTCAATCTGACCCTACACCCTCTTCTGATCCTAAGGGAAAGAATCATGTTCAAGAGGACGATTGAGTGATTCTGGATGTTTTTGATAGGATTCACTTTTATTTTTGTAATACTGACTTTATCAGTTTGTACCTTTTGTAATTTAATGAAAATTTACTCTTACATTCTCCACTTTATTGTGTTTATGTTTCCTTGCAATCTATTCTCTTTTTGTCTCTACATTTCTCTGATTCTACCCTTATTTTTGTTAATCACAATGGGGGAGAAAATGCAACAAATGAGAACTGGGAGTGCAATTGAAAGGGGGAGAAAAATGAGAACTTTGTTTTAATGTTTTTATTAGGAAATTTTTCCTCTGACACTATTTTAATTTTCCTAAAACTTTGGCATAATTTGTGATTATCAAAAAGGGAGAGATTGTTGAACCCTCTGGGAGAATTAATTGAACTCATATTTTGATAATCCCAATTATGCTCACTCTTATTATGATAATCCCAATTATGCTCACTCATATTATGGTAATCCCAATTATGCTCACTCATATTATGATAATCCCAATTATTCTAACTCATATTATGATAATCCCAATTATGCTCAATTATGGTTTGATAATCCCTATATTGATTAAAGGTTAATTACTTATTTCAGTATTTCTATACACCATGCACATATTCATATATTATAATATTTATATTATCTTCAGAGAATTCGGTTACTGGATGGATATATATTCTAACTTAACCCTTTCTGACAATAGAATGCTTAAACTGACAAGTGGTCACCGTTATAGAACAAAGCTACTGATTTGTAAAGTCCACCGTTATGCAAGTCTACCGATACGTGAAGGTCACTGATACATCAAGTCCACCGGTACAACAAGTCTACTAATACGTGAAGGTCATCGATACATCAAGTCCACTGTTACAACAAGTCTACCGTTACGTGAAAGCCTACTGATACATCAAGCCTACCGATACATCAAGTCTACCGATACAGACAAGTCACCGTTACTCAAGCCTACCGTTACAGACAAGTTATCGAAGGGAGTCTACCGATACACTAAGGAAGCTACCAGTACATGAAGGATACTATTACACAAGATGTTACCGATACAAAGACCTACCGAAACACAAGGCTACTGATATCCAAATCTACCGTTCTAGAGAATCTGACGCTGCCTTAATTCCTTTGTCTTTATTTAATCTAACTAACGGTCATATCAAATATATTTTAATGCTCTGTCATTTATTTAATGAAGGTTGTTGGATGTCAGGGAACCATACCTTGTACCTGCAAAAAGAAATCATTTCTTTTACTGGAGCTCGTGCCATAAATACAAGAAGTCCCCGTTGCTGCAAAGATAGATGTTTGAAAGACACGAGGAATATACAAGCGCAATACGGAAGTGATATAAAATTGAAATACACAAGAATCTCATACACACTCACGCTCACTCAAGAATAGATCTGTACATTCACAAGGACTTTGAAGAACTTCATCGACTACATTTTCACTGTCCCTGAACCTGGATGTCAAGCAGACGACACTCTGTTTTCCATACAAAAGCCAGAAGAGAACTCCGAACTATTTCTGATCAATCTGAAGGAGTCCAAAAGCTAGACGTAAATCACTAGAGAAACTCTAAACTCTATATATTGGTCAGTGATTTATTGTTTACATTACGAGAAGTGTGTGTCATCAGTTTTAATTTACACATACACTGTTTCCTGAACTTTAACTAGAGGATCTGTAAATCCTCATTCAAACTCCTTAAATCTTCTATTTCCCACTATGGATAGTGGTAGAGGTCGTGTTTGACCTGGACAGCTGTATTTTCTGTTGTTTTTGTTTCCCACGTAGAACTGTGGTAGAGGTCTTTGACCTGGACAGTTGTAAACAGTTGTGAACCCCGATCTAGGGTGTGGATCAAATTTATATAAATTATTGAGAGGAATAAGTCTTGGCTTGAGACTGAACCTCCTGGTTATATCTGTTGTTATTTGTTTATTTTTATCTAAAACCTTTTATTCCGCTGCTAAGTGCTTTAAAATTTAAATTGTTTATCAAAGTTACTCTGATAATTGAATTAGCATGTGTTTGCATTATTTATAAATCATTAGGTTAGTTTCAAAAGTGAATCTGATCTTCTGATTAGATTGACTAGTAATTAATCAATCCCTTGAGAACCTAACTGAAAGTTTTCTTTAATTAAAATTCACTACAATTCAATTAGTATTTTAAATTGGGGGATTTTGGTAAAGGATTTTAAACAGAAATTTTAATTGGAACTCAATTCAGCCCCCCCCCCCCCCCATCTTGAGTTTCCACTCCGACCAACATTTTTTCCTAGTCATTCTTCACCTAGGGATATATTTTATATTTTTTATTTTGGGTTTGTGGTATTCTATGGATTTAATTCATAGATCTATGTTTTTTGGAACCCACATCTAGTGGTTTCAGGTGTCTGTTGGTATTCCACCATGGATTTGAGATAGGTTATCCCATGAACTTTCCTTTACAATTTATGATTTATCTCTTTCTTATTGTTTTTACCCTATTTACATTCTAAATATTGATATATAATTCTTGGATAAAATTTTGGGTGTGCAAAGTAGCATTAATGGTTCATTTATAGAAATTCATGTTGTTTTGTTAAAATTGTGCACACTACAGGTTTGTTAAAATGATTTGTTAGATTTCACACATGTTTTATTGTATTTTGAACATGGTTCAGTAGCTTGAATAAATTTTTGGTAATAAAATTGGTGTTTTATACCTTTTTGAGTGTTAAATGAAATTGTTTTTTTAAATGTTGCATGCCATGTGTTCAATAAATTGCCCGATTTGATTTTATGGGTTGTTTGTGATATATATTGATTTTTTTTGGATTTATAAATATATTGGAATCTTGTGAAATGTTATTTTGGATCCCTTAAATGTTCCCAAAGTGGTTTTTGAATTTATAATGTAATTATTTTTGGTTTTAAATGTGATTTGGTATGAGCTGTCGGTGAATGGTATGTTTGGAATTTTTATAAAAATGGTTTTATTTTGAATGTGTAACCTGAATGTTTAAGGGGTTTATGTAAATGATTAGATACTGAAAATGGTGTGTTTACACCTCTCTATGAAAACTAAAATTTATATCATTGATAAATGTTTGTTTTTTGATACACTTAAAGGCTTGTTTGGAAACATTTTGGAAATGGTAAAATTGATTATTAGGGAAAACCTCATTTAGATGTTCTCATGCATAGTATGTGTATGTAATGGATGGGATGTACCCATTGTGGAATATTTTTAATCCATTATTAGAGTGACTTGGGTTGGACTCTTTGTGTTCTGTTTGTTATATAGAATGAGATCGGTCCTTGGAGTGAGTCGAGGTGATGCCTTTTGTGAATTATTATTATATATATGTTGTGATTGAATGCTCGGCTGGAATCAGTTGGATCACCCCTATTAAATACTTGAGAAATGGGAAACTCGCATGTTGAGAGAATTTTCTAAGAATTATTACTACACTTGTAGGTCACGATACTGACCAGTGGCCTATAGTAGGCTGATATATTGGGATTAATGCTATGGGATTTTCCCTCAGTCTGTCTAGAGAAAGGGTGGTCGAGCGAATTGAGTGTTTTTATTTCATCATGTGTGGAATGCTACCATATATGGGGTCTCAGTTATTATTTTCTTCTGGATTATTATTGATCTCTTGGGTTCACTTATGTCTATTAACTATTGGTTTCTTGTAGTGATGAACGTGATACTATTATAATTAGTTCCATTTCCCTTGTTGTGTGTTTCTTGCACTACTTTCTTGTGAATTTTTTTCCCTGTAAAGTGATGTTTTCCTTTAATATGGTTTATGAAAATTGTTTTCAAGTAATTTGTTTTACCCTCATTTTCCAAGATGAAAAATATAGACATCACTTTCCCCTTGAAAATGCTAATGACACACTAATGAAATGAAACTTGTTTTTGAAATGAGTAAGTGAAATGAGTTGTATATTTTTAAGTAAAATGTGTAGAAAATCATACTTTAATATATTTTTGTTCAAACTTGAAATTTAGGTTTATTTTATTTTAAATTATGTGAATTGGGAATAGATTATCAGGCTATACTACTGATTTTTAATACTCATACCTATAGTTCTCTTTTGTTTTTAGCCCTTATACAGGTTTTAGCTTGAGTTCGGCCCCTTGGGTGGTGAGTGATTATTGTGACAGATAGTGACCAGTGAGGTAACATAGAGATATTGTTTTCTAATTGTATGGTTGGTTTTTTTGTGCATTTGTTGTAAATTTTATGTTTGAGTATAAAAGATGATTATCTCATTTTTATTTAAATAATGGGTTGTTAGGTTCTTTTCACTGCATGTTACTGTATTTATTTTTGGGATAAATAATTCCCTATTGTACTCTATTGATGACCAATACTACTTTCCAGCCCGTGGGGATCGGGAACACCCTTCGGACCTTGCCACAGATCAGCTCGAATGACCAATTTAGGGTTACCTTGGGTTGGTTTATAAGAAAATGGTATCAGAGGCAGGTTGGCTCTCATCAGACCTTTCTTTTCAGAGCACCCTTTCACACATAAGGATGACTTGGTAGATGAAGTAGGATAACCAGGACTCAAGAGGTCGGTGTGAGAAGAGGGTTGCAAACTATTTCTCATTATGATCCTCATTCTTCAATGGGAAGTCCAATTTTATTAGTTTATTTGGTTCTTAGGTATTTTTTAGTGATTGATATATGAAAAGGGAGTCGGGATAGTGGTCTCCATGATCTCATAGGGGTTGGAATTCCATGTGGATCTAGGGATGTGGTCCTAGAAGGCTTTCTGTGTTGGTGGTGTGTTTGTAATATGGAACCCAACCATATGGTCAAGTCACCCACCGACACTAGTTCCCTCTTATGGGTCTCCTAGAATATTCTTGAATTCTGAAAATTATTTTGAAAAAATGTTAAACTAGAATTGTGAAAATGTAATTTTAATGGTAATAGTTGGATTTTGGAATGTGGGAGAAAGTATTTTCAAATTTTAATTTTTGAAATATCTTACGAAAATGAGTTTTTATAAATTGACCTCTTGGGGGTTTGTAGTGAGCAGATTCCTATCTTGGAAGTTGTTTTAAATGAAGAGGAGTGGGTTTTTAATCAATGGTTTTTGGTGGATTGTGGTTTGTTGATATGTTGGAAAATGTTTTTATAAATGTGAAAAGAATATTTGATGGAATACTATGGTGTTTCATCCTCAAGTGTGGTGAAATGGTTTGATAGGTGAATCTGAAAAATGATTTTTGACATGGTGGTTAGTGAGCCTTTAGAAAATTCGTGATTTTTGAAATGGGATGAATGGTTTGGTTTGGAAAATGAGAATTGTTTTATCTTTTGGCATTCTTATGAGTCCTCACATGTGTGGGGGTATGTGGGAATGTAAATGAATGCACGGAATGTCCTGGTGGATGGGTGCCTAATGTGGCACGAAAAGATGCATGTGAGTGAGACTCTGAGGAATACCAATGGAGAGTTCTAAAACCATTATGTTTGTTTTAAATTAAAAAAATGAAGGTAATGTTTTGATATTGATAGTGGCTTGTTTACCTATGTTCAAAGCTTGTCACCTATATGGTGTTTGAGGATCTTGTTGTTGAGTTGACCTTGACATGGTTCTTGGATTTTTCTTTGTTCATCGTTTGTCCCTATGGAGAATTAATGGGTTATCGTAGTGAGGCTATGTGTGATTCCCCATTAACAAGATTCCTGGTTGATCAGATTAAGGATTTCAATCTTGATTTTCAGAATCTATATTCAACTCTCTTTTATGGACAAGTAGATTCTCTCAATTCAGAGGAGTGGATGAAAAATATCGAAAGGAACTTCAACTGCATTGAGTTTTCTGAGTTTTTGAATGTTATGTTTTCAACTTTAATGCTTGAAGGGTCACTGTGGATGTGGTGTAAGTTGAAGTCCCGAAACAAGTCTCATTAATAACTCACATGGGAGATCTCGAAGGCTTTAGTCATTCTCCAATATTTCTATGAGAGAGAAAGGGTGAGAAAGGGGATGGGATAGGATGTTTGCAGTAGTGTGATGGGTCGGTGTTGGATTATTTCCATCACTTTATGGATATAGCCCCTTATGATTCAGGATATTCCACATACGACTGTAACACCCCGAGATTTTATAAGATATATTATTTTTTATTTCTTTGATTTCTTCTATTATACACTACACCAAAATTATCTTGTACTATACACAACACCGTATTAGCTTGCAGTATACACAACACTATTCTTGGCTCATGTTACACACAATTTCAAATTCATTTTGTGGAAATTATTCTACGCAACATTAAGTATAGATTTTTTTAATGTAAAAATGATATAAGTTTTGATTATGTTATACGCAAAACCAAACGGAGCTTTCACTACACACATCCTAGACATGGCTTGCATTACACGCAAATAAGACCTTCCTCGATAGTGTGTGTAGTACACAATACCAAGTTTCACTAAACAAGATATTATTATAATATTATTATGAACTAGCTGTTATGAATATTAATACCCACTTTTTGAAATTTTATAAATTTTATATTTCAAAATGGACTTCATTTTTGGATTTGTAATATCAAAATTAGCCTAGGGTGAATTTTTGGTATTTTTCTGAAAACTTTTATTTTTTGATGAATAGTGAAGACACCGGGTTACTATTTAAAACCCGACTTTTTATTTAAATAAATATTTATTTTATTTAAATTTATTTTAGGTCAAAATTGATAAATAAAACCTATATAAGTTCAATTTAATTCATTGGAGTCATTTTATAATAATTTTAGATATATAAAAATTTTATTGAACTTTTCATCGTCATTTACCCACCTCCTAGGAGAATTTGAAAATTTATATAAAACTTACTTTCACCGATTTTTTGAGTAGAATTTAAAAAATCCGAGAGACACGGTTAATATCAAGTAGTAAAATGTGGTTCAATAAGATAAAAATAATTTTTGGTGAATAGTAACTTTTTACTTTTATTTACCACGGTTAAAAGTAAATAAGGTAATTAAGGGTAAAAATGATATTATTATTACCCTAAAACATGTCCAAATTCTATTGGATAAGTATAATTCGACCAAACAAACCTTAGGAACATAATATTATAATTTAGGTCCACTTGGATTATATTAGGACATTTATTATTATTTTATTTAAAGAATAGTTAAAATAGTTAAAATCAAAGTTTAATAACTAAAACATTTTTATTATAGGGTTATACATAAGATAAATTCTACTATAAATATTCATTAGAAAGATAAAAATATTTCTTACATAATGGAATTTTATTTATAATTTTTAGACATTAAATAATTTAATTTATTTATGACACAATGATGATGCAGTAATTACCTTATTAATGAAATATTAATATAATTGATGTTATAAATACCCAAATAAATGTAATTTGAGACTTTTTATAAATTAAAATATTTTTTTAGGTTAATATTACATGTTATTATTGATTTAATTAATTTTTTCGAACTAATCATGGTGTTATGATTTTCACAAAAATCAATTACCAAATAGTGTCGAAATTGACATAAAATAGTTTTTAAAACAAATATTATATTATTAATTGTTATTATATTCCTAAAAATATAATGTTAGGCCAAATGACTTAGATAAGGTTATATATATTAATAATTAACCACTTGGGGTTTTTTTGGATTTTTATAGTAAGTTCATTAACCATATAGTGTAAGAAAACAAGATGACACGATAAAAGTTAAATTATTTAACTTAGAGTTAAATCTAAATGATAAGGTTACAATAGTAACATACACTTGTCTAAAACCTATTGGTTGAGATTATTTAGACCCATACCAACTTTTTCTTCGAAATAAATCAATTTGGAGCTATTATAAACCGAATATGACTTTATTATAAAATAATATTTTAAGTTTTTCCTAAGGTACCCCTCTCCTCCCTTATAAAAGGGAACCTCCTCTCTCTTCTCTTTACAAAATTTTGAACTTTCAAGCTCGGAAAAACCCTGCCAATTTCCCTTCTCAACTTCCCTAGAAACATTATAGAGGTTCTGGTCTCCTCAAAAGACCAACTCTAGTGCCTTAAGAGGAAGCTTAAAAGAGGTGTGTTGAAGAAGAGGTAATCTCTTCTACCGATTATTTCAAGTTTTCTTTCTTCTTCAACTTATTCTTCTTCAAATTATTCTTCTTCAGTTGTTTCATTATAAAGTAATTACATAATTATCACTAATATACTGATATGTTATTATAAATATGAAACAACCACATTTCACCTTCTATCCATCCTACGGAAAATGAAATCACCGCACGTGCGTCCGTACGGAATATCGTCTCCACGCTGTGGTGTAATCTGTTTTTTCCACCACCACCTTAATTGGATGGTTATAATGGTGTAATGAATAACTATATATAGTTATTATAACATTATACTGATTCTTAGATATTATATCATCCACTCCAATTCAATTCAATAATTATGGGAATGATATCATCGCTCGTGCGTACGTACGGATTACCGTCTCCATGACGCGATGAGATTCATTCTCCATGTTAACCAATCAAGAATTATTATAAAGTATATATAATTAATAATAATTAAATATATGAAATGATAATTCTACTGGATTTATGTATATATATATGTGTGTGTTTTATCTAATTACTTCCATTTGAGTCTATAAGAAAAGGAAAATGGCGTTCATGCGTTCGTACGGCCTACCGTCTCCATGAACGGTGTATTTCAATTAATTTATATTATATATATATATATATATATACTAAATATATATGATATATAAATCATAATTAACATTATGGAATTAATTAAATCATGATATAAGTAATAATAATATCAATAACAACAAGTCCAAACACATAAGATAAATAAAACGATTTTACCCAAAACGCTGCTTTAACATGGAATTTACAAAAAAAGGGTAATATAAAGTCATAATTTAACCATATATGATATCATAAAAATTAATATGAATCTGTAATAAGTCAATTAAATTATTTAAATCATTATACGTGAGGTTCAGATACGTACGAAACATATCGAACCTAATGTAAGGGACCACTT
Organism: Viscum album; assembly: GCA_963277665.1. Taxonomy (NCBI): domain Eukaryota; kingdom Viridiplantae; phylum Streptophyta; class Magnoliopsida; order Santalales; family Viscaceae; genus Viscum; species Viscum album. The sequence goes on along the minus strand of CAUJRU010000856.1, from coordinate 61,957 downwards.
TTCCAATCTCTTTTTTATCCGAGATTGTTTACTCGTAAGTATTTACTGGGGTTATATTTATCATCCATGTCCTTATTTTATAAAAATGGATTCATGTATTTTTAAATTCCTTTTTACCTACTTTTGACTTTTACTACATGTTATTTAAGGAATCTTTCTTTTGATTACCATGCGATGTACTTTTTGACTTTTCCAGAAAAAGTACGAGAAAAATGTTTTTTTAACTTATACAGCATGAATGGAATTTTTAGGGTTTCATAACACCAAATTTTCATGAATATTCCTCTACAATAATTTATTATTATTTTCAACAAAATCCTTTTATTTTAAAATTTCATGTCATTTTGTGAAAAGAAAATGATTTTGAAGAAGAAATGATATTTTCCTCAAGAATTCATTTCAGGTGTTTTATCAAAAATATTTCCCATCTAAGATGACATTATTCAGTATGATTATGTTTCAAGTATAATGTCTCTATGATTTACATGGTTTTACTTTTCTTATCATGAAATGATATCCATTTGTTTTATATGGATTATGTTATGATGGGATGATGTTTATGAAACCCATTTTACTCTTTAGGTTATGATGAATGATTTATGTTTATGTTGTGGCACACGTAAGAATGATTCAATTATGAGATGGGTGGGACCTATATCTCCATCCAATGAATTGGGTAAAGATTTATATCTCATGAGATAGACATGGATGAAATAGTAAGTTAATCTGATTCAGTGATACAGGAAAGGAATGAGGAGTGAACTCAATTCAGAAAGGGGCTTTGTCCACTAATATGGTCTTGGAAGCAATGCCTTGGCTACTATGGAAATCATATCATGTGTTTAATGGTTGTCACAATTATATGTTTTATTCCCATTCCATTTTATCATGATTGATGTTCCATTATGATCTATGCCTTATGTACTGCCATGTTTTTTGTCATTGCTCAATATTTTGATGTTTAAACATTATTGTAATTTTTTTTAAGTTAAAATGTATATGGTTTGTTTTATTTTCTCCATGATTACCCTTAATGTGAATTGGAGCTCACCATTTATATGTTTTCTTTTCCCCAGGATATAAAAAAGGTTTTTAGGTAAGAAAACAAAAGGGTAAGATCTTTATGGGAGATGTTAAAGATCTTTCACCATGATTAGAAGATTATGTTCTGAGTTTCCAATGACACTAAACTATTACGATCCTTTAGTGTTGGTTTTCGTTATGTATTAAGTATTCTGCAAAATTAATGTAATGTCCATGTACGTCATTCTTTGGGTCACTACAATGACTCTATGAAGGCTCAGCGTTTCGAGGATGGGCTCCGTACCAATTTTCAATCGAAGGTGTTATAGCCCAATATAACTTTGTTTTCCAATGTGGTGAGGCAAGAATTTCATATTGAAGCTGTGATGAAAGGATTTATTGAATTATTACTCCCGACTTCAATTCCTAGGAGAAGTGGTGAAGATTTTGTAAAGGAGATGAGAAATAAGTTGAATGTAATGGAACAGGTTGTGGAATCAAAATGCCTCTGTATCTTTTATCAAACTCTTTTGGGAATGAGGTTTATCTATGATATCAGTGCAGAAATATGGGTCACAAGAGGCCATCATGTACAAGTACTCCTAAGCCCTACCAAGCTTGTGGACGCATGGGTTACTTGTAGCGATTTTGTTGAGGCATTTCTAGAAAGCGTCATGGAGGCAATTCTCAAATGTGATGTGTCGTTGGAAAGTTGTTTGATGTTTCTTTTTGTATGTTTCCTTCTAGTGTAAGGTATATTTTTTCATGTAAATTTTTTTGATGGTGTTTTGGTTTTTTTTATGTAATGGATGTTGTGTGTCTTTTGTGAACTTTTGTTTTTAATGGAAGTGTGGTTTCTATTCCAAATTTTTTTATCTTTATCTTTTATCTAATAATATGATTCATATGCTAGTTTGGGATTATAATTTATTTACTGTGAGGTAGTATATTATTCATTAATTATAGGTCCATCCATAGGTCTTAGAGTGAAGCTGGCACATAGTTAGGAATATCAAAGGTTTAAGGAGATTTTCAAGGTTCATGCCTCCACCATTGCGGTGTGACAGTTTTAGTGTTTTTATTGTGTTTTCTCAACACCGTTAATTTCCTCTTTTTTTTCAAAGAGTAGTTCTTTGTAACACCCCAAGCTTCCATGGTACGCTTCTCTTTAAATAATACAGTAGCATGGGTGGTACGCAACTTCGAGTTTTAACACACACCACAACCAATCAAACTAGACGTTATGAATAGTATAACCCACTTTTTAAAAATTTATAAATTTTATCTTTCAAAATGGACTATATTTTTGGATTCGGAATATCGAAATTAGCTTAGGGTGAATTTTTGGTATTTTTCTGAAAGCTTTCAATTTTTGATGAATAAAGAAAAACACTGAGTAATAGTTTAAAACCGAATTTTTATTTAAATAATTATTTATTTTATTTAATTTTTTTTAGGAAAAAATAGATACATAATACCTATATAAGTTCAATTTAATTCATTAGAGTCAATTTTTAATAATTTAATATATATAAAAACTTTATTGAACTTTTCACCGTCTTTTACCCATCTCCTAGGAGAATTTGAAAATTCACATAAAACTTAATTTTACCGCTTCTGTGAGTGGAATTTAAAACATACAAGAGACATGGTTAATATTAATAAGTAAAATTTGGTTCAATAAGATAAAAATAGTTTTTTGTTAATAGTAACTTTTTACTTTTATTTACCACGGTTAAATGTAAATAGGGTAATTAAGGGTAAAAATGATATTATTATTACCCTAAAAAATATCATAATTCTATTGGCTAAGTATAATTAGACCAAAAAAACTTAGGAATAAAATATTAACCTCTTTGGTCCACTTTGTTTATATTAGTACATTTATTATTATTTAATTCAAAGAAGAGTTACAAGAGTTAAAATCAATGTTTAATAACTAAAACATTTTTAATATAGGTTTATACATAAGATAAATTCGATTATAAATATTCATTAAAAATATAAAAATATATCCTACATAATGGTATTTTATTTATAATTTTTAGACATTAAGTAATTTAATTTATTTGTGACACAATGATGATGCAGTAATTACCTTATTAGTGAAATATTAAAATAATTGATATTATAAATACCCAAATAAATATAATTTGAGACTTTTAATGAATTAAACTAATTATATAGGTTAATATGACATGTGAGTGTTGATTAAATGAATTAGTTTCTAAGTAATAATGTTGTTATGAATTTGGAAAAAACAAAATACCAAATAGTGTCAAAACTAACATAAAAGAGTTTTTAAAACAAATATTATATTATTAATTGATATTCAATTCCTAAAAATATAATGTTCTTCCAAGAGACTTATATAATTATATTTGTATTATTAATGAACCACTTTGAGTTCTCTTGGAAGTATATTGTAAGTTTATTAACTATATAATATAAAAAACGAAGAGACATGGTAAATGTCAAACTATTTAACTAAGAGTTAAATCAGAAAGATAAAGTTAATATAGTGACCCAAACCTATCTAAAACCTATTGGTTGAGTGTTTTTTGACCTATCCCTACCTTAAAATTTAAATAATCCACTTTAAATCCATTAGAAACTGAATATTAATTTATTATAAAATAATATTTCTAGCTTTTCCTAAGGTGCCCCTCACCCCTCTTATAAAAGGGAACTCCTCATTCTCTCTAATTCACACCTTAAAAGTCTTTTGGCTCAGCAAACCCATGCCCAAATATTATCTCATCTTCCCTAAATTCCACCTAGAGGCCTTAGTTTGATCATAAATCCAACCTAAGGATCCCTTTTGATCAAATCAAAAGGAAGAACCCGAAGAAGAGATAATGTTTTCACCACCCTCTTTCAAGTTCCTTTCTTCTTCCACTTCTTATTTCTTTGTAATTTCCATTATAAAATAATAAATCCAGTATATTATATATAATGTGATGTTATTATAAATATGGTACAACCATATTCAGTATTCTATCCATCCTTTGAATGACATGTCACCATACGTACGTACATACGGCTTACCATCTCCACGTCGTGCTGTAATTGTTATTCAAAACATTATTATTTGGATGGGTATGATAATGATGTGTAATTGAATTAAATAATAAATATAACATTATAATTATTCTGTATATATGATATACCATCCAATTATATATGATTTTAATATCAAAAGAATGATATTGTCGCTCGTGCATACGTACGGACTATTGTCTCCACGAACGCGATGAGATTCATTCCCCATCATATCCATTCAAGAATAATTTTCATTTGATGATTAAAAATAATGTTTAATTAATTGATATCATTCTTTATATGAATAATATACAACCTATGGATAACAAACACGGCTTATGTAACAAAACATATAAAATAAAATGAGTAAGTGAACACCCAAAAAAACAATAATACTAAAATATTATAAACAAAGCAATATTAAAAGATCATATATGATATGATATTTATGTATATGATTATTTTATAATTTAATAACAATGATTTAACTATTATATAGGTGATTATCCTACCCTCTACCAAGTAAAAGTACAAGGTAAGGGTTAATTTCACAATCTCTTCATTATTCGAGGTTGTTTATACGTAATTATCTACTGGGACCTCTTTATCATCCACATCCATGTTTCTTAATAATGTATTTCAAAACATTATTAATATTTTATATACTATGGTTTAATGTCATTTATACCTTTTTTTTACTTTTTAAAATATGTTTATGAAGGAATCTTTCTGTCATTCTCTAAACAAGGTCATTTTTAACCTTTTCGACAAAATTAAGGAAAGAATGTTTTTTTAGTTTATACGGCAGGTGCGGCTATTTTCCACCATTATAAAATCGTTGGATATTCCCTTACAATATTATAAGAATTTTTTCAAATTAAATGTTTCCTTTTATAATTATGTGACTTTTAAATGATTTAAAAAAAAGAGATATTTCTCTCAAATAGTTTTTATTTAATCTATGTCAACATCCTTTTTTGGATTTTAAGTTTATTTGAAGTTGATTTATTATGATACAAAACTTTCATACTGTATTGAAGGTTTTGTGATATGTTTGAATGTGGATGTGTTATTTTTATACCATTCATATTTTATGGATAAATTGTTGACATTTCGTATTCTAGTTTCAATATGAATGTTTATGTTATGTTTAATCCTTTTCATATGAGGAATGCATTGGACTTAGTAAGTGACGGGTGGAGCCTTCTATAGCTCCTAGATGCATCATTAGGTCTCATGAGACAAACTAGTGTCTTGGAAAAGGCCTTGACAAAAACTTATTTGTAGTCTTGGCACATGGCCTTGACTATGTGGTTATGATAGTCTGGCAGTATTCATTCCATTATTATGAAAGTGGTTATTGATATTGCATGTGATTATTCGACTACTAAAATATCCATGTGAATAAATAAATAGAATTATTTCATTTTATCTTTGTCATATTATGCTGAAGTTCAAGTTTAAAAATGATTTTGTTTTATTTATACATTGCCTTAAATGTTTTTATTTGTTGATGTATATTTCCGCTATATTTTTATCCTTACTGAGTATCTGAGGTCACCCCTTTCAATGTTTTATTTTTCCAGGATATGAAGAAGTATTTTATGAATGACCTGTAGGGATAGTATGAGGGGATATGAAGACAAGATTTTGTTGTAGTTTTTTTTCACTTTAGGATGTAATGTAAGACTTATGAATATATCTAGTGTTTCCAAGGCTACTAAACTAATCGGTATTTAGAGATTTGATCTTTTGTGATTATTCCAATATTATGTAATAATGCACCGACTCTGGGTAACTGGGGTCGGGGTATTACAGTTGGTATCATAGGAAGTTTAGTACAAACCTTGGAAGCTATATTTAGATAAACTCTGATTATAGAATATGGCCCTAATATAGACTTTGAGGATTAGTATAGAATAACTTACTATAATTTTGGTATTGTAGAGATTTTGTGAGTTTTCCGAGCAATACATTCTTGTCTGGATACGAGCAGGTAGAGGTGGCTCTGGAATAGATGTACCTAGGGGTAAAACCTGAAAACACCACTTTGAGATAGACTTGAAGAGGAACTGGTGCATGATAATGGGTCTTGTTGCACTCTTGGTTACGACACTCTTGGGGGATATGCATAGGATAATTCTCATTTTCATTACAAACCATTATAAAGGGTTTATGAGTATATACTTCCTCAGAGAATTTTTTTTATGATTATGGATTATATCCATAAATTGTTCAATTTATGTTAAGTGTTTTACAAGTTTGGATTTATGTATTGCAATTCATAAACTAATCTAGTGTATGCCATTATTTAAAAATGGAGCCTAGTGGATGGAATTAAACTATATCAACGCACGCACTCCATATAGGGATTTCCCTCCTGTTAAAGATAATTATAGTAGAGCTGGTGGTGCAACTAGTGCTGATCATCTAATCACCATACTGGGACAACTCACTCAGGTTATGAATAATAACCTTACCCGTATGGAGCACCCAGCTCCACATCGTGGAGGATCAATCTTAAATCACTTCATGAGGAAAAATCCACCAACATTAAATGGGAGTAAAAAACCATTAGTAGCTGAGCAATGGATAAATACCTTAGAGAAAATATTTCATGCCTTGGGGAGTAGTGAAAGGGAAAAAGTTATCATGGAAGTTTACCGCCTCACTAGAGATGTTGGCCAATGGTGGTCATTGATTCAAAACATGAAGGAAGATAATGAAGTATCAAATATTAAATGGAGGGAGTTTAAAGATATTTTCTTAGAAAAATACTTTCCTCGTGACCATCGAGCGTATATGGAAAGACAATTTCTGAGTCTGAGGAAAAAAGAGGACGAGAATGTTGTAAAGTATGAGTCAAGGTTAGAAAGGCAAGATGCAGATTATATACATAAAGCAAGGATTAAGATTTATAATTTCTTTGATGGGTTAAAACCATTTATATGTTGAGCATTAGTCTCAAAATACTTCTTGTCGTACGAAGATATTGTCTCATGTGCTATCAAGACAGAAAAGGAATTCTCTAAGTCTTACGACTTTAAAGCAAAGAAAGAGAAGAAGAGATCTGCTGATCACTCTGGAAATGGAAATAAGGGGAAGAAGGGAGAAGTTGAATATCCATCCAATAGTAAATTTGGGAAGGAACACCCTAGTACTTTCTTGAGGGGAATGGGAGTCTGTTACAAGTGTGGTGAAAAAGGCCACGAAGCTCGTGATTGCAAGGGGAAGAAAGAAGCTACTGATATTCAATGATACAATTGCAGGGAGATGGGACATTATGAAAATGAATGTCCTAAGTGTCAGGGAAAATTACCTCAGAAAAGGCCAAGGGATCAAGGCCAAGCTTATGTTATCACTACTACTGAGGTAGAAGCTCTGAAAGACATTGTGGCGGATAATTTAATGGTTTCCTCAAGTTTAGCCAATGCTTTATTTGATTCGAGATCATCGCATTGTTTCATATCTACCCAGTTTTCTAAGAAAATTAGATATTTCCAATTTGATTTAACAAGGGAGTCGTCAGTTAAAACTACTAAGGGAAGTATCATCGCAACAAAGTTTTGTGAATCTATTCCCATTAGAGCATATAAATGTTCTTTATCTGCTGATCTCATCATCATACCTGTGATTGAGTTTGATATAATACTTGGTATGGATTGGGTTTCGGACCATGATGCAAAGATTTATTGTAAAAAGAGGGAGGTTACGATTTTTGATGACGATGATAAGGAACACCTTATCTTAAGAGCAGAATCAGCACCACCTAATTCTTATCTAGATCCACCCCCAGTAGCTCAACTAAATTCAATTATTGGGGAGGAAGAGAATGAAATGACTGTGGGTGAGGAAAGGAATGTTCAAATAGTGTATATACCTATTATGATAGAATATGTCGATGTGTTTCCAGAAGATTTACCTGGACATCCTCTATAATGAGAAATTGAGTTTTCCATTTATTTAATTCCTGGATCAAGGCCCATATCAAAGACCCCTTACAGAATGGACAATATAAAATTAGTGGAACTAAAGATACAACTAGAGGAATTGAGTAATAAGGGATTTATTCTCCCTAGTGTTTCTCCATGGGAAGCCCCTATTCTTTTTGTTAAGAAGAAAGATGGATCTATGAGGTTATGTATCGACTATAGGGAGATCAATGCTATAACAATAAAGAACAAGTATCCCCTACCTCAGATTGATGATTTATTTGACCAATTTCATGTATCTAAATACTTTTCAAAGATTGACCTTCGATCTGGATACCATCAGTTGTGTGTGAATAAGGAAGAAATTCCAAAGACATCATTTCGAACCAGGTACGGGCATTACGAGTTTACAGTAATGCCTTTTGGGCTGACTAATGCACCCTCTGTTTTCATGGATCTAATGAACATAGTTTTCAAGGAATATCTTGATGACAAATTACTGGTATTTATTAATGATATCTTGGTATACTCCAAAATCTACAAAGATCATGAAAATTACTTGTTCTTTATTCTGAAGACTCTGAGAAGACATGAATTATATGGAATGTTTAGCAAGTTTGAATTCTTGCTTCAAGATATTTCTTTTCGTGGACATATTTTCTCTAAGGATGGAATCTATGTTGATCCTTCTAAGACAGGAGAAATCCAAGAACAGAAAGTACCAATGAGTATAACTAAGGTATGAAGTTATATTGGTTTTGTAGGTTATTATCGATGTTTCATCCAGAATTTTTCCCGGTTGGATAACTCATTAACAAAGCTCACACGTAAAGGGGTTAAATTTGTTTGGACAAAAGAGTGTGATGATTGTTTCCAAGAACTAAAAAAAAATATTAGTCAATGATCCTATATTAACTCTACCATTGGGGAATGATGGGTTTGTTATTTATAGTGATTCTTCAAAGAAAGGACTTGGTTGTGTCCTTCTGTAGAATGATAGGGTTATTGCCTATGCATCACGATAGCTGAAAATTCATGAGCAAAACTATCCTACTCATGATCTTGAGTTAGCATTTGTAATCTTTGCTTTGAAGATTTGGAGACACTATCTCTATGGTGAGAAAAGTAAGATTTATACTGATCACAAGATTTTGAAGTATATTTTCTCACATAAAGAACTCAACATGAGGCAAAGATGATGGCTTGAACTACTCAAGGATTATGATTCCACCATACAATACCACCCAGGGAAGGAAAATAAGGTGGAAGATGCTTTGATTAGAAAAGATCATGGAGTTTTGAACAAGATGAGAGGTGAGAGGGATCCTATTTTCATGGATCTAGTAAAGATGGAAATGGGAATCACCATGGAAGGTGAAACATCAATAATTTTTCAAATGGTTTCTAAACCATCTTTACTATAAAAGATAAAGAGTTTTCAGACCGATGATGAAGAGTTTCAAAAGAATATTAAAGCTATGAATGATGGGAGATTGAGTGACTTTGTATATGAAGATGGAATTTTGAAATTTTGGAAGAGACTTTGTGTTCTCGATATACCTGTTCTAAAAAGGGAATTGTTGGATGATTCTCATAGTTCCAATTTCTCTATACACCATAGGAGCACCAAAATGTATATATATTTTAAGGAACATTTTTGGTGGGACAACATAAAGAGATAGAATGCTGATTTTTTTGTAAAGATGAATGGTTTGTCAACATGTGAAAGCAGGAAGGCAACAGCCTGGAGGAGTCAAGCAACCTCTTCCCATACCTAAGTGGAAATGGGATAATATTACGATGGAATTTTTCAAGGGAATACCAAATACTTCTAGAAGGAACGATGAAATATGGGTCATTGTTGATGGTCTTACTAAGTCAGCATATTTTCTTTCTATAAGAGAAGATTTACCACTTTAACGTCTAGCAATACTATATATTAATGAAGTTTTAAGACTTCATGGAGTACCCCTATCGATTGTTTCTGATCGTGATCCATGTTTTACATCAAGATTCTGGAAAAGTCTTCAGAAATCCCTAGATATTGAGCTTTGTTTGAGCACTCCATGCCACCCCCAAACTGATGGACAATCAGAATAGACTATTCAAACCTTAGAATACATGTTGAGATCTTTATCACTTGAATTTTAGGGTATGTGGGATCAATATTTACCTCTGGTGGAATTTTCCTATAACAATATCTTCAATTCATGTATTCGGATGGCACCGTATGAAGTGTTATACGGAAAGAGATGTCACACACCAACCTATTGGGATGATGTTGGTGAAAGAAAACTCGTAGGCCCAGAACTGGTGGAAGAAATGATGGAAAAGGTGAAGGTAATCAAAAACCTCATCAAAGCAGCTCAATGTAGGTAGAATATCTATGCTAACAACCGAAGGAAGGATTAGGAATTTCAGGTAGGAGATCATGTTTTCTTGAAGGTATCACCATGGAAGGGAGTTATATGTTTCGACAAGAAAGGTAAATTGAGTCTCAGGTACATAGGACCTTTCGAAATTCTAGAAGGAATTGGGTATGTAGCTTATCGTTGGGAAATTCCGCCAAATCTCTCCAATGTTCAAGATCTGTTCCATGTATCACTGTTGAGAAAATGCATGCTTGAGCCAATGCATGTACTCACTTATTAGGAAGTAGAACTGGAACCTGATCTGTCTTATTGCGAAGAGCCCGTCAGGATTCTTGATACAAGAGAACAAGTGCTGAAAAAACCAGACGACTCGTTTGGTAAAAGTTCTATGGAGAAACCCTAAGATGGAAGAGGCAATGTGGGAACCAGAGAAACTTATGATAAGGAACCACCCGAGTCTTTTTATGGCGTAATATTCTAGAAATTTAGAGGACGAAATTATTTGAAGTAGGGGAGAATGTAACACCCCAAGCTTCCACGGTACGCTACTCTTTGAATAATACAGTAGCGTGTGTTGTACGCAACTTCGAGTTCTAACACACACCACAACCAATCAAACTAGCCGTTATGAATAGTAATACCCACTTTTTGAAATTTTATAAATTTTATCTTTCAAAATGGACTTCATTTTTTGATTCGGAATATCAAAATTATCTTAGGGTGAATTTTTGGTATTTTTCTGAAAACTTTCAATTTTTGATGAATACTGAACAACACTGAGTTATAGTTTAGAACCGAATTTTTATTTAAATAATTATTTATTTTATTTAAATTTATTTTAGGAAAAAATAGATACATAATACCTATATAATTTCAATGTAATTCATTGGATTTAGTTTATAATAATTTTAGATATATAAAAATTTTATTGAACTTTTCACCATCTTTTACCCATCTCTTGGGAGAATTTGAAAATTCCCTTAAAACTTAATTTTACCGCTTCTGTGAGTGGAATTTTGAAAATCTAAGAGACACAGTTAATATTAAGGAGTAAAATTTGGTTCAATAAGATAAAAATATTTTTTGGTTAATAGTAACTTTTTACTTTTATTTACCACGGTTAAATGTAAATAGGGTAATTAAGGGTAAAAATGATATTATCATTACCCTAACACTTATCCTAATTCTATTCGCTAAGTATAATTAAATAAAAAACAACCTTAGGTATAAAATATGAACCTCTTTGGTCCACTTGGATTAGATTAGGACATTTATTATTATTTAACTCAAAAAACAGTTAAAAGAGTTAAAATCAAAGTTTAATAACTAAAACATTTTTAATATAGGGTTATACATAAGATAAATTAGATTATAAATATTAATTAGAAATATAAAAATATTTCCTACATAATGGTATTTTATTTATAATTTTTTTGACATTAAATAATTTTATTTATTTATGACACAATGATGATTCAGTAATTACCTTATTAGTGAAATATTAAAATAATTGATATTATAAATACCCAAATAAATATAATTTGAGACTTTTAATGAATGAAACGAATTTTATAGGTTAATATTACATGTTAGGGTTGATTAAATTAATTAGTTTCGAATTAATAATGCTATTATGAATTTGGAAAAAACAAAATAACAAATAGTGTAAAATTTGACATAAAAGAGTTTTTAAAACAAATATAATATTATTAATTGATATTCAATTCATAAAAATATAAGGTTCATCCAAGTGACTTATATAATTATAGTTATATAATTAATGAACCACTTGAGGTTATATTGGAAGTATATAGTCGGTTTATTAACTATATAATATAAAAATACAAAGAGACATGGTAAATATCAAACTATTTAACTAAGAGTTAAATTAGAAAGATAAAGTTAATATGGTAACCAAAACCTGTCTAAAACATATTGGTTGAGTGGTTTTCAACCTATCCCCACCTTAAACTTTAAATCATCCACTTTGTATCTATTATAAACCGAATATAAATTTATTATAAAATAATATTTCTAGCTTTTCCTAAGGTGCCTCTCACCCCTCTTATAAAAGGGAACTCCCCCTTATCTCTAATTCACACCTTCAGAGCATTTTGGCTCGGCCAAACCCTGCCCAAATATTCTCTAAACTTCCCTCAATTAAACTTATATGCCTTATTTTGATCATAAATCCAACCTAAGGATCCCTTTTGATCAAATCAAAAGGAAGAACCCGAAGAAGAGGTAATGTTTTCACCACCCTCTTTCAAGTTCCTTTCTTCTTCCAATTCTTATTTCTTTGTTATTTCCATTCTAAAATAATTACTCCAGTATCTTCTATATACTTTGATGTTATTATAAATATGGTACAACCATATTCAGTAATCTATCCATCCTTTTAATGACATGTCACCATACGTGTGTACGTACGGCTTACCATCTCCACGTCGTGGTGTAATTGTTATTCAAAACATTATTATTTGGATGGGTATGATAATGATGTGTAATTGAATTAAATAATAAATATAACATTATAATGATTCTGTATATATGATAAACGAACCAATTATATATGATTTTAATATCAAAATAATGATATTGTCGCTCGTGCGTACGTACGGACTACCGTCTCCACGAACGCGATGAGATTCATTCCCCATCGTATCCATTCAAGACTAATTTTCATTTGATAATTAAAAATAATGTTTAAGGACTTCATATAATTCTTAATATTAATAAGATACAACCTATGGATAAAAAACGCGGATTATGTAACAAAACATATAAAAGAAAACGAACAAGTGAACACCCGAAACAACGATAATACTAAAATATTATTAACAATTCAATATTAAATGATCATATATGATATCATATTTATGTATATGATTCCTGTATAATTTAATAACAATTATTTAACTATTATACAGGAGTTTAACCTACCCTCGACTAAGGGAAAGTACAAGGTAAGGGTTAATTTTACAATCTCTTCATTATTCGAGGTTGTTTATACGTAATTATCTAATGGGACCTCTTTATCATCCACATCCATGTTTCTTAAAAATATATTTCAAAACATTCTTACTATTTTATATACTATGGGTTAAAGTCATTTATACCCTTGTTTGAATTTTTAAAAGATGTTTATAAAGTAATCTTTCCGCCGTTTTCCAAAGAATGTCATTTTTATCCTTTTCGACAAAATTAAGGTAAGAATGTTTTTTTAACTTATACAGAGGGTGTGGCTATTTTCCGCCATTATAAAATTTTTTAAGATTACCTTAAAATATAATAAGAATATTTTCAAAGTAAATGTTCCATTTTATAATTATGTGACTTTTAAATGATTTAAAAAAAAGTGATATTTCTCTCAAATAGTTTTGATTTCATCTATGTCAACATCCTTTGATGGATTTTAAGTTTATTTGAATTTGATTTGTTATGATAAAAAACATCCATTCTATATTGAAGGTTTTGTGATATTTTTGAATGTGGATGTGTTATTTTTATATCATTCATGGTTTATGGATAAATTTTTGATATTTTATATGCTAGTTTCAATACGAATGTTTATGTTATGTTTAAACCTTTTCATATGAGGAATGCATTGGACTTAGTAAGTGACAGGCGGAGCCTACTATAGCTTCTCGATGCATTGGTAGGTCTCATGAGACAAACTAGTGTCTTGTCACAAGGCCTTGACAAAAACTTATTTGTAGTCTTGGCACAAGGCCTTGACTATGTGTTTATGATAGTCTGGCATTATGCATTCCATTATTATGAAAGTGGTTATTGATATTGCATGTGATTATTCCACTAGTAAAATATCCATGTGAATAAGTAAATGGCATTATTTCATTTTATCTTCGCCATATTATGCTTAATTTCAAGTTTAAAAGGGATTTTTTTTAGTTATACATTGCCTTAAATGTTTATGTTTATTTATAAAAGTTTTCGCTATATTTTTATCCTTACTAAGCATCTGAGCTCACCCCTTTCAATGTTTTATTTTTCCCAGGATGTGAAGACGTATTTTATGAATGACCTGCAGGGATAGTATGAGGGGATATGAAGACAATATGTTGTTGTGGTTTTTTTCACTTTATGATGTAATGTAAGACTTATGAATATATCTAGTGTTTCCAAGGCTACTAAACTAATCGGTCTTTCAAGACTTGATATTTTGTGATCTTGACAATATTATGTAATAATGCACTGACTCTAGGTAATTGGGGTCGGAGTGTTACATGCTTGGTTGTCATTCATGGTTTCAGTGTTCCAATCATTGGATCCCTTCCTACCTTGCCCCATGTGATGAGGGTTATTGGTTCGTGTGGGGGTTGTTGGATCATATTTACCCCTCCAATAGGGAGTGGGTAGTTTCAGTATCTATGTTGTGTTCTTCTTGAACTGGGATAATATATCATTATAAGGGAGCTTTGAGTTGGCCTATGTGGAAGAGGGATAGTTATTGGTTCATGTGAAATTCTTGTTTAGTCACTGATAGATGGTTATTAATGGTGGGGAGACCCACTGCAGGTCTCATTGAGTTTTCTCCTAAGATTTTCTTGGATGTTCGTTGTTCTCTAATTGTGGGGAGTCTGTTCTGGCCTCCCTTGAAATAATTGGCCTTCATGAGTGCTCTTATGATTGGGTGATCATTGAGATATTTAGGAGAATAGCCAGCAATAAGGTTCTTGGCTTGTTTGTGGATATAATGACTTGATCCTTCTGTTGATTCACAAGATGTAGTTGTGGGTTGTTGTTTTATTTCAGGCAAGAGGCTTAAGTTCCATTTTAGGTGAGTGAAATGTCCATGGTTTAATAGGTTGGATCGTATTGATGTATAATCCATAAGAATGTTTTTGAGTCAATATGGTTTTCCTTATGACTTTTTCCATTCCTTCATTAAAGGGGGATATTGTTAAGTCCTTAAGGATTTCCTTATGACTTTACCATTCCTCTTGTTTTGAAAATAACAAACACCTTATTTTAAGGAAAATCTTATTTTACCCCTGTTTTACTTCTATAAGGAAAATTTCCTTTCCCAAGGAAATTTACCCTTTCCTATATTTCATTATTCATATCATAAATTTTCTAAGTATAAAACTCAGATTTGAAACTAAAAACCTTGGAATCATATAATACTCAAATATGAGGTATTCTATTTTAGGATATGAATTCCTATTACGAAATTTTATAAATTTCTACTCTGAATTCCCTGTTACGAACTTTTATGATGTTTAAATCTTAATTCTGATTACGAACTTGTATAAAGTTCTAAATACGAATTCTGATAATGAATTCTGATTACAAATTCTCATTATGAATTCTGATGATGAATTCTGATTACGAATTCTCATTACGAATTCTGATGATGAATTCTGATTACGAATTCTCATTACGAATTATGATGATGAATTCTGATTACGAATTCTCATTAATAATTTTGATGATAAATTCTGATTAAAAATTCTCATTATGAATTCTGATGATGAATTCTGATTACGAATTCTCATTACGAATTCTGATGATGAATTCTGATTATGAATTCTCATTATGAATTCCTACAGAACAGAATCTGAATATCCTAGTACTACAGACTCCGAATTCATTTACTGATATTCTGAACTTTCATTTTCTTTATTCCGAATATCAGTTTTTGGTTATTCTTACACTTGTTCTATTAAAAAATTATGTTGTGCTTTCAGTTATTAACTAACCATTGTTTGAGTGACATGTGTACAGGTCCCTCCGAAATTCAACGAAAAAATATGACCATTGGAGGAGGGAGCCGAGCATTGGAGTTGTGCCTATAAATAGGAGCTCATTTGAAAAGATCTCAACACATTACTTTGACATATGTGCCTACTTGTTATTGAAGTGATTTCTAGAGAGATAGGTTCTTATCAACTCTCAAGCTTCATGTAGAAAGTTTGAACAACTTGTTCAAACTTTTCCTTGTACATACTTGCTTTGTGCGACCCCAATTGTTGTTCTATACAATCGAGGGATTCCGGGGATAGGAAGACAGAGGTTACAAAACCTTAAAGTTGAGGGCTTCCTTGCTGAGTAAGATAGAGGTACTGACTACCTGATAGTTGAGGGCTTGCAGGGAAAGCAATAAAGACTCTGATCTTCGTATCAAAGGCTTACCCTGGTGTGGGTAAGACAGACTTTCTTGAAAGGATAAATCAAGGGACCTTTATCCAAGGTTGTTGGATACCCTTCTCTTTGGGTTAAAAGACTTGTTACTTGTTTCTTGTTTTGTTACAAGTTTTACCGCTGCATTTGTATTGTTAAGGAAAGTATAACTATCTTGTACTTCCTTACTCTTATATTTTGATATAGTTAGATTCTCTACGCTTTAAGGTAGAATCTTTATCTTTGTAAACTTTAGTTAAGTTTCATTTCTAGATTCACTTTTCCATAATTTTTTAAGTGAATAAAACTTATAGAGGTCTTGTGAATTATCTTGTTTAACCTTGTTAAACATAACCATCTTTCAAAGCTCCAAAGGAATTTTTAAAAGGTACAATTCACCCCCCCCCCCCCTCTTGTATCTATCTGTGAGTCTGATTCTTATTTCGATCATGCATTTGGTATTAAAGAGTATATCATACTCAGAAATACCAACCTAAAAATTTGTGTTAGAGGATTTGGTTCAATATAAAATAATCTAACGATTAGATTCAGAAGAGAATTATCGAAATTGAATTTTCGGATTCACACTTCCTGATTCATATTTTTTTTCGAAATCTATTTTTCAGACTCATAGTTCGGATTCACTTTTTCTTAGAGATAATTTTTCTCTATATTTTCTTTCTTAGAATATTTTCCTTGTTCACAAAATTTTTCTACTAATAATTTTTTATGGAAAGACTTTTATTAAAGTTGGCAGAAATAAATATTGGTTCCATAGACAATCTTAATCCAACCAGACCACCTGTCTTTGATGGTAATGATTACGAATATTGGAGAGAGCGCATGAAGACTTTCATTATCAACATTGGGGTTGAAAATTTTGTTATTCTTACTGGTGGATAAAAAATTCCTGATAAAGAAGTAAGTGACTTTACAAATCAAGAAAATCCTGAATATCAACTCAATTATAAGGTACGCAATACTTTACATTGATCAATGACTAGAAATATATATATCCAAATTTCATATTATGAAGCAGAAAATTCTATATGGAAGAAACTATAAGTTACTCACTTTGGAACTTCTAAAGTAATTGATACTAGAATATCCATGATTAGAGCTGAATATCATGGTTTTAGTTTTTCGTATGGTGAACCCATATGAAAGGTGCAGCAGAGATTCATGACTATTGTGAATAGTTTACAATCAATGGGTGAAAAAGGATTGGATGATGAAGCCCTTGTTGACAAAAACATCGAAATCATTCCAAATGAGGGAGAATCTAAAAGGACTGCAATTGATGAGAATATAAAATTCACTCAGATTACCCATGATGAGCTGTTTGGAACTCTTCTTCAGCATGAGACTAGAATGGAGAGAGATGCTGATATTGTTAAGAAGAAGAATGGAAATGGAAGTGTAGCTTTTACTACTACTTCTAATCATATGAAATCCAAGACTCCTGAGAGAGTTACTAGATCCATATTTAAGAAAGTTGTTATCCATTATGAATCTAGTGGAATTAAATCCTCAGAAAATGAATTAGAAAATCTTGCTCAAAAGATGAACAAGATAGCTGGACAGAGGAACTTTCAATCTAGATATAAGAAGAAGGAAAGTAAAGACAAGAAAGATTCAGAAGTTACATGCTATGAATGCAAGAGAGCTGGACACATAAGACCTGACTTCTCTATACTCAAGAGAAAAGAAATAAAGGAAAGGCATTCTGAGAAAAAAATAAAGAAGTATTACAAGTCCAAATCTAATAAAGTGTTGAAAGCCAATGACACATGGAGTTCCAGTGGTGGAGATTCTTCATATGAATGTTCATATTATGAATCTTCTGGATAGAAGAATCTTGGTATTTTAGCCAGGCTACCTATTGATAATCATTGCTTGATGGATAAGGTACAAAATGCTGAATCAATGACCAATGTTTCCTTAAATGCTAATGATAGTAAATATTATAACACTTTGGATAAAAAATATTCTTCTGATGAAGATAATACTTTACCCACCTATTAAGAAGTTTCTAGGTTTACCAAACGTCTTGAGAATTATAATTCAAAACTCGTGAAGAAACTTGAAAAGGAAAATTCTAGGAATACTATTTTTACTAAGGAGATATCAGATCTTTCTAAAGATCTTGAAAAGAAAAATGATGATTTTGAAAGTATTTCAAAAAATATTGAGGAAGTATGTTCTGAGAAGAATAAACTTTCTAAAGATCTAGAAAATGTAATTTCTAAGAAAAATGTTTTCAATCCTAGCTCTAGTTCAAATGTTTTTGAAGACAAGAACTTAGTTATAAAACTCAAATCTGAAATATTCTCCTTGAGTAAGTGTTTGTCAAACTTTACCCTAGGTAAGTAAAATTTTGATAAAATGTATTCACAAATCTGACCTCAAAAAAATACTTCTGGTAATGGTTACACAAGTTCTAAACCAATTTTTAGCAATAATTACTTTGTTCCTCAAAGTTCCCCATTTTGTACTAAATGTCAGTGTGGTGGTCACTGGGAAAATAAGTGTTCCTTAAAAAAATCCAATCTTTAGGATTCCATTAGCCTTATTTTTCTAAGAAGATGTGGGTACCCAAAATTTTTCTTTCTGAAATTTCCAGATCCAACCAAGTCTGGATTCCGAAAACCTAACTTTTTCTTATTTTCAGGAAAATAGGGAAAGTAGCAACAGCAATACTTGGTACATGGATAGTGGATGTTCTCGGCATATGACGGGTAACAAAAACTATTTTAAAAATATTATCAAGACGAAATGAGGAAGAGTAACTTTGGGAGATAATGCTCAGGGAGAAATTATCGGTATAGGTAACATCGTTCTTATTGGAAAAACTTTGATTTCAAATGTTTTATTTGTTAAGGGTATTAAGCACAACCTCATCAGCATAAGTCAATTATGTGATGAAGGCTACCTTGTGAATTTTATAAATCATAAATTCTTAGTACACAATTCCAAGGAAGTGTTTATTATTTCTGCCCATAGGCAAGAGAATGTTTACACACTAAACATAGACGACCTTAGGATCCAATAATTACCTTGCCTTAGTGCAATGGAAGATCATTCTTGGTTATGGCATAGAAGTCTAGGACACTGTAACCTTAGGAACCTATGCAAACCTTCTAAGAAGAGACTAGTTAAGGCTCTACCAGAGCATAGATTCGATTCATCAAAAGTATGTGACCCTTTTCAATATGTAAGGAAACATAAATCAAGTTTTTAATCAGTTGGTGAAGTCTCAACTACTGATGCATTACATCTAGTGCATATGGATATTTTTGGTGCAACACAAACTGGAAGTATTTGGGTTAAGTATTATGTATTTGTCTTAGTTGATGATTACACTAGATATCCGTGGGTCTATTTTCTAGAAAAAAATTATGAAGATTTTTCTTATTTAAAAAGTTTTAGAGCCCAAGTTAAAATGAGAAAAACCTTCCATTGAAAACTATTCATAGTGATCATGGAGGAGAATTTAAAAATTCTGATTTTGAAACTTTTTATAGTAGGAAAGGCATTACTCATAAATTTTCAGCACCTAGAACACCTCAACAGAATGGTGTTATTGAAATAAAAAATATAATTCTTCAAGATATAACTAGAACCATGTTGAGTGACTATTCTGTAGCCAAACATTTTTGGGTTGAATCTATAAGTACTTCTTTTTATACTATAAATCGAGTTTTGAATATAACTTTTCTTAATAAAACCCCTTATGAGTTATGGAATGGTAGGAAACCTACACATTCTTACTTTATGGTTTTTGGCTGCAAGGTATTCATCCTGAATACTAAAGATAATTTACACAAATTCACACCAAAATATGATGAAGGAATTTTCTTAGGCTATTCCACAACTTTTAAGTCATATAGAGTTTTCAATAAAAACACTTGTACTGTTGAAGAGACAGTACATGTTAAATTTGATGAAACTGGTCCTTTTGTTTTTTAAAAACCCCAACCTACATTCTCAGATGTGTTTTCTAAAACTTATTATCAACTTACGACAGAAGATCCTTCTGATAAGGAAAATGTTCAAGAAGACACTCCTGAAACATTTACCCAAGAATATTTTATACCCTTTGTTGATGAACAAGTTTTAAAAAATCCAAATCAGTCATTTCTAAAGAATCATCCCAGTGATACTATCATTGGTTATCTGAATCAACCTGTAAGGACTAGAAGTTCCTTAAGAAATGAAATAGAACATTTAGCATTCCTTTCCCAATTGGAACCAAAAAGCACTGATGAAGCTTTAGGTGATGATTATTGGATAAAAGTCATGCAAGATGAACTAAATGAATTCGAAATGAATAATGTCTGGACCTTGGTTGAAAGACCTAAAGAAACTTCTATAATTGGGGTAAAATGGGTCTTCAGAAATTAGTGTGATGAAAATGGAGTCTTAGTTAGGAATAAATCTAGATTGGTTTACAAAGGTTATAATCGGCAATAAGGAATAAACTATGAAAAAACCTATGCTCCAGTATCTAGACTTGAATCTATTCATATTTTACTTTCCTTTACAGAATTCTTCAATTTCAAACTTTTTCGAATGGATGTGAAATGTGCTTTTCTTAATGGGTATGTTTAAGAGGAAGTTTTTATTGAACAACCTCCCTACTTTGAAGATACAAAATATCCTGATCATGATTTTAGACTTACCAAAGCTTTGTATGGACTTAAACAAGCCCCTCGATCTTGGTATGATAGACTTACAGGATTTTTGCTTCAAAATAACTATGTTAAGGGAAATGAAAATCCAACCCTTTTTATAAATAAAGATAATAAAAATGTTTTGATTGTTAAAGTTTATGTTGATGACATTATATTTGGTTCAACATAGAAATATTTAACTGATTCCTTTGAAAATCTAATGAAATTTGAGTTTGAAATGATTATGATGGGTGAGTTAACATTTTTCCATGGTTTTCAAATTTCTCAAAAACCAGAAAGAATCTACATATCCCAACATAAGTATATTAATGATCTTCTTAAAAATTATGGATATGAAAACACTAAGAGTATAAGTACTCCCATTGGTACCTCAAATACAATTGATCTTGATGAAGCTGGGAAACCGGTAGATCAAACAAATTTTAGAGGTATGATAGGAAGTCTACTTTACTTAAAAGCTAGTCGTCCAAACTTAATGTTTTCAGTTTTCTTGTGTACAAGATATCAATCTAATCCTATGGAATATAATTTAAAGGCAGTGAAAATAATTTTTCACTACTTAAAGGGAACCATGGATTTAGGACTACTTTATACTTCTGGAAATGATTTTTTCTTAAAAAGTTTTTCAGATGCTGACTTTGGTGGATGTAGAATGGATAGAAAGAGTATATCTGGAACTTTTCATTTATTAGGAGATTCATTAGTTTCTTGGTCTTGCAAGAAGAAAAATTATGTATCACTCTCCACTACTAATGATGAATATGTAGCAGTTGGAAGTTGTTGTGCTCAAGTGTTGTGGATGCAACACACACTCACATACGATGGCTTGAATTTTACTAAGACTCAAATTTTGTGTGATAAACAAGTGCCATTGACCTTAGTAAAAACCCTACACATCACTCTCGTTCAAGTAACATAGACATTAGGCATCACTTTCTTAGGGATCACACACAAAAAGGAGATATCATTCTTCAATTCATTGGAATGCAAGATCAACTTGATGATATTTTCACAAAATCATTACCCCCGATAGATTTGAATACATTAAAAAAAAGTTAGGAATGATAACTGTAAGGTAATATTCCTTGATTAACTTCTTTTTGAACCATTATCCTTATAGTAATAAACTTCTTTTCATAGGGGGAGTACATCTGTTGTTGAAGTTTTTCAAAATTTTTGTAATAAAATTTTCATAGTTAGTTTTTAAAAATTTTAGTAATAAAATTTTCGTATTTGGTTTCTAAAAATTTTAATAAAGGAAATTTTCTTAAGGGAAATTTTTGTAATGGAAATTTTCGCACTAGATATTTTCATAATGGAAATTTTCGTAATAGAAATTTTCGTACTGCAAATTTTAGTACTGAAAATTTTTGTAATTGAAATTTTCTTAATGAAAATTTTTGTAATGAAAAATTTCGTAATGGGATTTTTCGTAATCAAGTTTTTTACTCAAACTCTTAGCAATAAAACTTTTAGATCTTATGTTTTTCATAGTAAGTTTTTCATAGTGAGTTTTTCATAGTCAAATTTTCTTCAAGAAGAATATCACCTTTTACGAATAAACTTCCTAGCCAGTCCAAAAGGTATCACTTCCTTACTTAAGTTTTCATAGTCATTTTTACTTGCTGGTATTTTCTCTTGTATTTTAATTTTTCGGATTCATTTTTCATTAAATCTGAGTTTTTTTTAAAACCCCAAAAGATCGGATTCAAGATTTCCTTACGGGTATGTTTTCAACCGTCAGATCAGATCATAGAGTTTTTCAACCATTAGATTGGTTTTGGAAGTTGAAAGTTCACCACCATTGCCTATATAAAGGGGACCCCCGATGGTTGTCCCACATCGGTTTCCAAGATCTCGTGTCTCGAATCTCTACTCCTCTAAAAAATCCCATTCCAAATTCTTTAGAAGTTCTCAATCCAAATATCTGCAGAAGCACCTTTTCATGATATGTCTTCAGTCAAGTCGATCCCGGAGTGGCAGATATATAGGGAGAGGTTGGTACACCCAACCTTCTTCAATAAGTATGACTCTCTAATTTCCAAGAACATCAAGCTAAATGGATGGGAAGATGTAGCCATTTCTAAAACTCGAGCTAAAGATGTGGTGTATCCGGACTGGCTCATAGAGTTTTATAATTCAGCCACTTTTTTCAAAGAAGATGGAAGGGAGAATTTATCCTTGAAAAGCTATGGGAAGACGTATGCTTTATCCTATACCAAGTTGGATATCTTGGTAGGCATACATTACGAAGGAGAGGCTGAGTTTTTCTCTCATAAGTTGCCAGAAGTTCAGGGTAGTTCTGTTAAGGCAAAGACTATAGAGTGCCTTGGTGTTTCTCATATCAACACTACAAAGAATATCGCCCATCTTTCAACCAATAATCAGATTCTATGGCTCTGGGTACAAGGATTCATTGTTCCAAGGAAGGGAGATAAGGATACCCTCCAGAAGACTTATATGTATATTCTAGATTTTTTAGTAAACCTCGGGAAGGTGAATCTCATGAGGCACATCCTTATTACAATTAAAAACATCAAGAATGGAAATCTTAAAGCTCATATCATTATGTATCCTGAATTGCTTTCAAATTTGATAGTTCGGTGTCTTGAATCCTTCAAAATTACATGCATCTCCAAGCCGAGGAATTGCAAGGTGATGCTGATTAGTGATGACACTCTGAAGAGAATGAAAGTTGGTTTCTCAAAACAGTCATGTGAGTTCTATGATCTTCCATAGGAGGAAGAAGAATCCAATCCGTAAAATGTGGAAAAGTTTGAACCCTCAAAGAAGGCCGGTAAGAAAAGGAAGTTTAAGGAAGTGCAAGCTGAATATAAAACCCCAAAATCAAAGGAAGTCCAATCCGCACCTCCTAAACCGAAAAAGCAAAAATCCTATCCTGATGAATTATTTCAAAGTGGAGAGAAGATAAAAATAATAGAAAAGCAGTTGAGCTGCAGTTCGGTTTGGATCCTGCTGAGGTTAAGGCCTTGAATGAAAAAGCTGCTGAAGAGCTAGAGAAATAGGCCAAAGAGAATAAGCTGAATAAGAATGTGATAGAGTTCGAAATTTGTCAGTCCCTTCTGAGGGATACTGAAATATCTTCTGAAAATATTCCTATTCTGAAATCTTTTCTGATGGAAAAATTGTCTGAGACTCCAGGTAAGAAGACTCCAGAAAATACCAAGGAGAAGGAAATTGAGAAAGAAGTGATAGATAAAGTTTAGTAATTTATAGAGGAAGTTCAAAACGTTGAGATGAGTGGAGGTTATGATGATATAATTAATCAAATTGAATAATATCAAGATAAGGGAACCCCATCCGAGTAGTTGTCAATCCAGACATCTCAAGTCAGATCCTAAAAAATTTATACTCCGGGAGTTGATGAGAAAGAAGAAGAAGAAGAAGTGAACAAATTGTCAAAAGAGAGTCATAATCATGATTTTATCCATCCTGAGGAAGTTGAAGTTGGAGCTCAAAAATAAAAACCTGATGAAGACAAGATAGTACAGTTATCCGAGAGTAAGCATGAATCCCCTAATGAGGAAGCCATACCAAAAATCAGCAAGGGTAAGCAAGTTCTTATTGATACTCCAACGAAAGATATTATAAGTAAGAAGGATGTTGGAGGCTCTTCTAGAAGGATGCTGGTGGAAATAGAAGAAGAACAATCTCCTAACAAGTTGTCTGATTCGGAGTCATCTACATTGGGACACGATTTTGTTGTTGAGTCCCTGAAGAAGTTGGTAGATACAATTCTGATATTTCCCACAATAGACTCTAGATGCCAGATTCTTCAACACAACATGAATCAGAAGTCAAAATCCATATCCATGGTGATGGATAGATGTGTGCTGATTGAGGCAGAACATAAAAATTTTCTTCTCAATTATGAGGTCCACAGAAAATATTGCAGCAAAATGAATTTATGGTCAAAGAAAATTGATAAAGATTTGTCAGAGCTTGATACCTACAGAATGATGTAAAAGAAAATTTTGATACCGAGGATACCAAGATGAAGAATCTTTCAAACCGTTTTTAGGAAAATCTAAGTTTAGAACAAAATACTCAGATTTAGGATATAAAAGATCTGAATGGGAATCTGAGCTATATTGTTCAAAGACTTAAAACAGAGAAGTATATTCTGAGTGAGATGCAAGAAAAACTTGTGAAGAAAAATGAATTGCTAAAGGCTCGTGAATAATCCATGAAGGCTCAGGCAAGGGTTCTGAAGACTCAAGAAGAAAGGATCACAGCCTTCGAGAAGAAAGTATAAGAGGACCACAATGAAATGAATAATCTGAATACAATTGTCAAAATTCTAATGCCTAAGGAAAAAGAAACAAAATAGTCCTCTCTGATCTTTTGTTGCATTTTTTCCTTTTACTAATATTTCCAATCATAATGAAATTTTCGATGTTTGTATTGTTTGTATATTGTACTAATATTTCAGGTACTATATTGTTTTCCATTCCCTCAAAATCTTTTTGAAAATCGCAAAGGGGGAGAAAGGAAAAAGAATTCTAAAAGTGAGATGAAAAATCTAAAGGAGAATACTTCTAAATATAATAAGATCGTCACTAAGTAAGGGGGAGTGATCATTATGAAGATTTTTCCATTCCAAAAATCTAGAATATGATCCTTAGAGTTCCAAAACCTAAGGGGGAGTTAGTCGTATTCACCATTGTCCATAAAAAATGGATATAAGCTTTAATTTCAAAGTCTAGAAATTTATTCTAAGTCCTTACATTCTTTTTCGTAAGGATGTTTGTGCTTTCCAAAAAAGGGGATATTGTTGAGTCAATAAGGTTTTCCTTATGACTTTTTCCATTCCTTCATTCAAGGGGGAGATTGTTAATTCATTAAGGCTTTCCTTATGACTTTACCATTCCTCTTGTTTTGAAAATCACAAACACCTTATTTTAAGGAAAATCTTATTTTACACCAGTTTTACTTCTATAAGGAAAATTTCCTTTCCCAACGAAATTTACCCTTGCCTATATTTCATTATTCATATCATAAATTTTCTAAGTATAAAACTCGTATTTGAAACCAAAAACCTCGGAATCATATAATACTCAGATATGAGGTATTATGTTTTAGGATCCGAATTCCTGTTACGAAATTTTATGAATTTCTACTCTGAATTCCCTGTTACAAACTTTTATGAAGTTCAACTCTGAATTCTGATTACAAACTTGTATAAAGTTCTAACTATGAATTCTGATAATGAATTATGATTACAAATTCTCATTATGAATTCTGATGATGAATTAGGATTACGAATTCTCATTACAAATTCTGATGATGAATTCGAATGATGAATTCTGATTACGAATTCTTATTACAAATTCTGATGATGAATTCTGATTACACTTTCTCATTAAAAATTATGATGATGAATTCTGATTACGAATTCTCATTACGAATTCTGATGAAGAATTCTGATTATGAATTCTCATTATGAATTCCTACAAAACAGAATCTGAATATATTAGTACTACAGACTCCGAATTCATTTACATAAATTTCAATCTTTCATTTTTTCTATTCCGAATATCAGTTTTTGGTTATGCTTACACTTGTTCTATTACAAAACGATTTCATGCTTTCAGTTATTAACTAACCATTGTTTGAGTGACACATGTACAGGTCCCTCCAAAATTTGAGGAAAAATATGACTGTTGGAGGAGGGAGCCGACCATTGGATTTGTGCCTATAAATAGGAGCTCATTTGAAAAGTGCTCAACACATTACTTTGACATCTATGCCTACATGCTATTGAAGTGATTTCTATAGAGAGAGGCTCTTATCAACTCTCAATATTAGTGTAGAAAGTTTAACAACTTGTTCAAACTTTTCCTTGTGCATACTTGCTTCATGCGACTCTGATTGTTTCTGTGTAAAATTGAGGGCTTCCGAGGATAGGAAGACAGAGGTTCAAACACCTTAAAGTTGAGGGCTTCCTTGCTAAGAAATATAGAGGTACCGACTACTTGATAGTTGAAGTCTTGCAGGGATAGCAATACAGACTCTGATCTTCGTATCGAGGGCTTATACTGGTGTGGTTAAGACAGACTTTCTTGAAAGTATAAATCAAGGGACCTTTATCCAAGGTTGTTGGATACCCATATCTTTTGGTAAAAATACTTATTACTTGTTACTTGTTTTGTTACAAGTTTTACCGCTTCATTTGTATTGTTAAGGAAATTATAACTATCTTGTACTTCCTTACTCTTGTACTCTGATATAGTTATATTCTATACGCTTTAAGGTAGAATCTTCATCTTTGTAAACTTTAGTTAAGTTTCATTTCTGGATTCACTTTTACAGAATTTAGAAAGTGATTAAAACTTATAGAGGTCTTGTGAATTATCTTGTTTAACCTTGTTAAACATAACCATCTTTAAAAGTTCCAAAGGAATTTTTAAAAGGTACAATTCACCCCCCTCCTCTTGTATCTATATGAGAATGTCATTCTTATTTCGATCCTGCATTTGGTATTATAGAGTATATCATACTCAAACATACCATCCTAACAAATTTATCAACCAGCTAGAGTTTTTTATGTATTTCTAGGTATGGAAAGCATTATTAGTGGGTAGAATTGTAACACCCAATTTTTCAAGTTTTGGTTTATGTTCACATTCTTTGTGAATCTTGGCCTTTTTCTCAGGTTTTGAGTGTGAAGGGTACTGAGTTTTGATATGTTTTATTTTTTGATCCATTTAATCTTGGTTTATACTTGGTTTATTTGGGAGTTTTTGGAGAAAACATGGATTTTTGGACTAAAAACACCATGTGCATGGTTGGTGCATGGTTTGATAAACCATGAAGATGAACCCAAGTAATAATGCAGAAGGTATAAGACCTCATGCATAGTTGGATCATAGGAATATGGACAGTTTTGAGTGACTGTGTGGCCTTACAGTGCGAGTCTGCCAATAATTAAAATTTTAAATTTTCTAAAATTTATCCCCTTAGAATTTTTGGACCTAAATCCACCCAAAAAAATCCCAACTTGTTATTTCAAACCTAATTATCCCTCTCCCTTTCCTCCTAGGACATTCCCCCTCCTCTCATGGTGTATATCTAAAATAAGTTGAAGGGTTTTCTGGTTTCTAAGGTAATTTTCCTTCTCTTTTCCCCTCCCTCTTCCTCATTCTCACATTATTTATTTATTTTTTTATTCTTACATGCTCATACTCGACCCATGGCTATATTTTAACATGTTTATGATGTATTTTTGGTTTTCTAGGGATTTTCTTCATAGTTCTAGGGTTTTGGAACCCACGACAAGTGGTTTTGGGTGTCCGCTGGTATTCTACCGTGGATTTGAGGTAGGTTATCCCATGAAATTGCATTTATAATTTATGATTAATCTCTTTATTTATATTTTAACCCTATTTAAATTATAAATATTGATATAAAATACTTGGATAATTTTTCAGGTGTGCAAAGTAGTGGTTAATGGTTCGTTTTATGGAAAATTGTGTTGTTTGGTTAAAAATGTGCACACCACCGGTTTTTTAAAATTATTTGTTAGATTTCACACATGATTTGTGGTATTTTGAACATGTTTCAATATATTGAATAAATTTATATCATTAAAATTTTTATTTTATACCTTGTTGAGTGTTAAATGAATTTTTTTTGTTAAATGTTTCGTGTCATGTTTTTAATAAATTGCCCAGCTGGATTTTATGGGTTGTTTGTGATATAAATTGTTTTGTTTGTAATTTTATTGGAAGAATTTGAAATTATATTTTGGATCCATTAAATGGTTCCCAAAGTTTTTTTTTTATTTATAAAGTAATGATTTTTTTTAAAATGTTATTTGGCATGAGTTGTCGATGAATAGATAGTTTGGAATTTTTATAAAAAAAGTTGGGTTTTGAATATGTAACATGAATGTTTAAGGGGTCTATGTAAAATTTTAGATGCTTAAAATGGTGTTTTTACACCTCTCTTTGAAAAGTTAAATTTATAATATTGATAAATGTTTATTATGTGAAACTCTTAAATGATCATTTGGAAACTATGTGAAAATGGTGAAATTAGTTATTAGGGAAAACCTTCATTGGATGTTCTCATGCCTAGTTTGTGTATATAATGGATGGTATTTCCTCACTATGGAATACTTTTGATCCTTTATTAGAGTGCCTTAGGTTGAACTCTTTGTGTTGTGTTTGTTATGTGGTAAGAGATCGATGCTTGGAGTGACTCGGGGTGATGCCTATAATGAATTATTATATGTGTGTGTGTGTTGTGATTGAATTATCAATTTTAATTAGTTGTAACACTACCATTAAATACTTGATACATGATAACCTGGCATATTGAGAGAATTTTCTAAGAATTATTGATGCACTAGTAGGTCATGGTAATAAACAGTGGCCCATAGTAGGTAGATATACTGGGTTTATTTCTATTCCATTTCCCTCGGTCTGTCCTAAGAAAGGGTGGATGAGCGTATTGAGAGTTTTGATTTCATTGTGTGTGGAATGCTATCGTGGATGGGGTCTCAGGTATTGGTGTATTTTATATTATTCTTGATCTCTTGGGTTCACCTATGTCTATTAACTCTTCGTTTCTTTCAGTGTTGAATGTGATACTATTATAATTAGTTCCATTTCCCTTGTTGTGTGTAATTGTAGTGTCTTCTTGTGGAATGTTTCCCTAGGAAATTTATGTGTTTATTTAATAAGTTTAATGAAAATTTATTTCAAGTAAAGTTTTTTACCCTCTTTTTCCAAGATGAAAAGTATAGATATTAGTTTCCCCTTGAAAATTCTAATGGCACACTAAAGAAATAAAAATGGTTTTGGAAATTAGTAAGGGAAATGAGTTGTACTTTGTTTTTAAGTAAAATTTTTAGAAAATAATTTTTTAATATATTTTAGTTTAAACATGAAACTGA
The DNA here is from genome assembly GCA_963277665.1 of Viscum album. Lineage (NCBI taxonomy): Eukaryota > Viridiplantae > Streptophyta > Magnoliopsida > Santalales > Viscaceae > Viscum > Viscum album. The sequence goes on along the minus strand of CAUJRU010000856.1, from coordinate 31,830 downwards.
TTATTCTTTTATTTTAAAGGAATTTCATTAGGAATAGATTATCAATCCAGCTTACTGAGTTTCAATACTCACACCTATATTTAATTTCTATGTATAGCCCTTATAAGGGTTTCTGCTTATGTTCAGTCACCTTGGGTGGCGAGTGATTATTTTGTTGGAGAGTGACTGGCAAGCTCACATGAAGATAGTGTTTTCTTCTTGTCGGGTTGGTTGTTTTGTGAAGTTGTTGTAAATATTCAGTTTGTGCATAAAATATGTTCAACTATTTTTTATTTAAATAATATAATGTTATGTTAATTTGTTTGCATGTTACTCTATTTATTTTTGGGAGAAATACTTACATCTTTTAATCTGTTGGTGCTTGGCACTAGGTTCCAGCCTTTGGGGATCGGTAACGCCCTTCATCCCTTGCCATGGATCAGATCAGGAGACCGGTTCAGGGTCATCCTCGGTTGGTTCATGACATTCCACTTACATGCACTATTCCTTATCACTATGGCTAGTGGATTGGTAAAAATTGTGGTCCATGTATCATCCTCAACCAAAATAAATCACATCACCAAATAAAAGAATATGGTTCTAGGATCAGAGTGAATACAAGCTGGCATAGTGATGCTTAAATGAGAACAATATAAGGAATCTGAGTTTGGTTTATGTAGATGGATCCAGTACGGTCTTCCAAGCATGGAACTATAGGTGTAGTGGTCAATAAAGAATGAAAATGATGCTATATACAAGCTGGTGCAATTTAGATCCCCCGCTAACTATCAAGGTGACACTCAGAGGACAATGTTATGTTTCATGGAGGCATTATGTCAATCATATAGAGTGGATTATTTTGTATTATCACAACCACAACAATGGGGACTAATGAAGACTCATCATCTTCAAATTCTTGCACAAAGAACATAGGATCTAGGAAAATTTGATCATAAATTGATTGAATGTTCAATCCATCAACATTTGAAATTATCATCCATTGGTCGATCAATCTACCATATTATTTTCCATCGATCTAGACCAATTCCTCATCAAGCTCAGTATACTTCTAATTTTGATCGATGTTAGTGGATCAATATTAAGCTTAGAGGTCTCGTGGCCCCATCATTATTGGACCTTATCTGGTTTTGACGAACTCAAGTCGTCAACTTTGAAGCTTGGTCATCCTCCCTTCAAGTGACATGAAGATCCGGTGTCAGTTTCGTCAGTCTGATATGGTATTGATTAACTAATCATGGTTCTTCGATATCTTCTTGATCAAAATCAACATTTTCCATCCTAAAGAAACTAGTTGTATCTTTTCATAGTCTCTAATTGACACCCCTGATTCATTGTTTCGATGATCTCAAAGTTTAACTATTATAGTTAGAACAGGGAGGCGTGACTAGCATCGGATTTGACTTCTTTGGCACTTCATTACACACCTCTCCTACTAATTATTTATATCATGAAACTATTTACTCATGAATAATTTTATATGATTAAGTGTGACATTATGGTTATTGTAGTGTCTATAATAATTATGAATTCATGATTCTTAATTATAAGTTGTGTGTGATGGTCAGCGAGACGTTGATGTTTCTCGCAATTGGTCCGATTTCTATCAACCAAATTCCTACTCATACAATCTATTTTTTTGTGATAATGAGTTATATTTTATGGTTTTTATTGAAAATTTATTATAAAACATTCCATTTATGATGTGTGTTTCCAAATAATTTTTTTCAGAATGCTTGATTTTCTCATACAATACTTGTGCATAGAATTCATTGAATGGTCTTTATAATTATGATATGGATTCATTAGGGAAATATTATCATATACTAATGTTATGTTAATTAAAAAATATGGATCTTAATATGATTTCATAGTCCCTTTTCGCTTTCAACCCCACCCCCTCCCCCACTAGCATTGTCAGACTAGTCCACAATGATACCAAACATGGCATGTAGGTCTCCATGAACAAATTTGTGGCATGTAGGTCTCCATGAACAAATTTTTACATTGTATCTAAAAAATGTATCTTCAACATTTAGACAAAATACTTGGTTCAATCATCACTATTTTATTATTATTGTCATTGTGATCAATATATCATTTGTTAAATCTTCAACAAGCACATATTTTTCTTATGCCAAATTGGGAAGGGGGTCTGAAAAACATGTGGAAAAATTAAATCATATTTTTTATGAGTTGTTTTTAAATTTTTAATTTCAACATAGAGACTCCACATACATAAAATATATCAAAAGAATATTCTCAGTGAAAATTAAGTAAAATCAGGTAAAAATAACAATTGAAACTATTTCCCATGTGTTTCTCAAAGAAATATGATAAATGATCTACGATAAAAAAACATACCATGTGGTTTTGAATGTTTCTATCTATTTACCAAATTATTGTAAAATCATCAATATCATAGCATAAATAATATTTATCAAAACAGTCAAAATATTGGTCAAAATCATGATGTATTTGGTGTTTTTTTCAAAAATATTTGTATATATGTAGGGAGAGAGTGTGTTTGTGAGATGAAGGGATTTAAACTATATTAATATCCACATAGAGTTTCTAAAAAATACTATGTCTAGAAAAAACTTGACCTCCACCCAAGGTGGTTGACTGTCAAACTCTCTCTTCAACCTGAGTGGGAATAATAATAAAATTAGAAATTATATAAAAATTCAAATATTTATAATTAAATTAAATCATTCTAAATATTTGAAATATAAAAAGCAATATAAATCTTTCAAATCTTCTCTTATTTGAAATCTAGGAAATTTCATATAAAGTGATATTGAATATATTTTTTCATCAATATACCATAAAAATTAGTATTTTTTTAGAGTGGAATGACATTCTGATTATCATAGATCAAAATATTCATTTCCTAATGAAAATAAATTCCATGTTTTAAATTTTTCATCAAAATAAACTTTTTACATGGAACACCTTTTTTAATGAATTTAAAATTAGCTATAATCAATGCAACATTTATTCATCACTTTAAGTAGAAGTATTATCAGTGCTAAAAAATTTATTCATCATTGGTAAAAATCACCAATGTTGTAAGAGTCTTTAAAAGATAACAAGTTTTATCAACACAAAAAGGAGAACTAATAAAATCTCATTTAAGTGAAAGTAGAAGAAATAATAATAAATCAAGCCCTTTATTGACATTGTTTTAGCACTGATAATTGGGGTCTTTTATTAGTGATTTTTTAGTGAGGATCATCATAACTTTAATCAGCATTACAAATTACGCTGATAAGAGCTATATTGTACTAGTGTATTTATTTAATTTACAACAAACTACAACAAAAAATATAGAATTTAATTTGAATTAATTTTACATAAAAAAACAAAAAAACTATAAAAATTCTTATTAAAGTATTGATTTTGCAACTATAATTAGATAAAAGGATATGCATGAAGCCAAGAAATTAATATAATACATTTGATACTTTCATTTCACTCAAAATTTTCACAAATTTTTCTTAGTATTTATGTATGTAGGATGAGATATCAAACTGAAAACCCCCGCTGGCATAATGTCTACCATCTTCTATTATGTAGAAACTAAGACATTCTTCATTACCAACCACCAATGATCCTATATTTTCCCACAAGAGGCCTCTTCATTAACATTTCCTTTCAACCATGAAAATTGTTTTTATGTTTCCCGGTTAATGAAATTGCTTGAGCCCCTAACATGAGGTGTGATAGTAAAGGATGAACATGACCTACCAAAAACATTTTATAGGTTTGGTCCATAAAACAACCCATACACATGTCTATTATGCTCCTTCCCTAAAAATAGCCCAATTTTATATTTTTGGGGAATTAATTTTGATTGTAAATAGTTCGTATCTCACGATTATTGAATTTTGTCTTCTAAAGAGTGTTGGTATCAGGTGCGCAGCATTAGAGTAAAAGTAAGGGAAGTTAAAAATCTTACTGTAGGATGGACATTATAACATTGACTTTGGATAAACCCCACTCAATTATCAACCTAGGAATCTTGTCTGAATTAAATATTTAGGATAAATCAAAATTGAAATTTTACCTCATTTGATTTTTATCCAATGCGTGTTCTTCTCGCTGCTGGATATCATCACTTAACAGAAACAAATTCGTAACCCTCTAAATCCTTCACATATGCTTCAAAAACATTCTCTATTGTTGAACTTAAAAATAAGGGTGTTGATGGGGTGAATCTAATGGTCTTTCCATGTCAACTTTATTGTGTGGGAACTAATTCTTTGGTTTGGGAAGGTTTTCCTGGATTAGGGTTCTCATAACCTCACTTTCACTCATAAATACTTAATAGATATGAGAGAGATGCTCTCAAAATCGTGGGAGTAATAGTTCCTTGAATTAGGGTTTAATTTTGTCTTAAATAGGTAGGTTTAACTTATGAAAATTGAACTTTGGCCTTTATTTAAATTAACCCTTCTAGAATAAACCATATTCGACACTTATGACCATGTGAACGTGTTACAAGCATCATAAATCTTTGATCTTATATATGTAACTTTAAAATATATCAAGTGATAAAATTAGAGCCATTAACTTGACCCATCCCTCCTATAAAATATTTCATGACCCTTTAATAAATATTCATTCAAAATATATTTTTATTCTCTTAAAAAATGTGAATATGTAGAGTAAATAAATTCAACACTTTTTATTCTAAAGTTGAATATTAAATATTTTATTTATTTTGTGTGATCGTTAAAACTCAGACATAACTCGGCCCCACTGTGTGTCCTTCCATGTCCTAAGCACCAATTCATTAGAATTGGACAAACTACTGAATACTCTTTTTATGTAACTCTCAAGACCCTATCTTTATAACAATTAGTCATAATCATAGACCAATAGTAATATCTTGTAACACATAATCACTTTTATGTATTTATGGTTCATTCATCGCAATGAAAACCTCCTACGAGCATGCTCTGTGTTATATAATCTCTTTGTCTCAAGATATCCCATAAAGCAAGATACACTACTTGTGTCACAATACTTAATTTCTTTATTTATTCTTTTAATGAATATTATGGACATAATTACCTAATTCTACTATGATCATGGATTTAATAAAGGTACTCCCACCCTGATCAACCGGTTTTGAGATATCTCTTCCTCTACTTAGATGTGATAAGTCTTGTCTTGATCATTCAATCAATGTCATGCCTCCAATGGCACACCTGAAGCAAGCTACCTAACCACAAACATAAGTTTTATGGTGTCTGTCTTTCATCAAAGTATGTGATGAAATGGTATACAGTGATAATGACCTCAAGTAGTCAAACCAATACCCTTGTTCCCAGATAGGGACATCCAATGTCACTCAAAACCTTTGGTGTTCCTATTGGTGAGTCCCTTATTATGATCTAGCTCTACTCAAGATCACAAAGTGAGAAATTTATGAGAAAAAATATTAATTCTTATGATCCCCCAACACCTAATAGTTGTACATAATTTGTGTCTCATTATTATGATATATATTGACCGCATAACATTTTTTAAGATTACTATTATATTATCTATAGGTAATCATTATAGTCAGTAACTGCTATAACCTTTTGATACAACAAGTAATCCAAGGACATTAACATGTAAAAAGTATTCATAGAAGTAAAAACTTTATTATAGTAAGATAAAATCATGTATAACTCTTTTTATACAAGACAAGGTAGTCAAAAAGTATTTCTCAAGTTGGGTCTAGGGAACCCACTTTTAAAACACTCCCACTTTTACTATATCCACCTTTATAATAATCAACCTATTAAGTCTCACATGATAAGGTCATACTTCTACTGAGTAATGGATTTAATCGTTAGTCCTACCATGTTTTCTTCCATAGAAACTCTATTATATGAAACCTCACCTCCTTGAGTAAAACTCTCAAAAGTGATGATACCTCCAAGTATATTATTTTCCACCTATTATAACATTGAATTCTTAGATAATACCAATGTCATGATCTTATCATAATTTATATTATGATAATGATTTAATTTAATGGTACAATTACAATAACTATAAAAAAATGATTAAGCATTTCATACCGCATCTTTACTTGAAACAAAATCCATAACGTTTTTATGAAATGTCTACCACTGGATCCAATGAGCTTCTCTTTCTCATTTCCTTATCCTAACTATGATACAAGATAAAATTGATCTGTAAGAAGACTATTTTGTTCCCCCTTGATAACTAGTGTTCATTCCTCTCTAATTATTAAGTACACATCCCTTTCACTTTTTTAAGTACTATTGGATAACTATTACTATTTCACATGTAGTTTTCCAAGATTTATTTGATATTTTCTTACCATAATGAATGTGTTGGTAGTATTATATCTTGTACATAGCATGATATATGTGATAAATCCATTTCTAAAGAATGTGGAGTTTAATTCACTATATTAATATCCTCTTATGTCTTATAAATTTCTTCTTGGAGATATTTGTTCCATATAACATTGGTGAAAATTCCCTCTCAAATTGTTCCAACTTATATTTTTCAATACCTTGTCAGTGTATGAAATTTAACATATTCCGATCAACCCATAGAACTATATTAGTAGATTTTTTCCCTATAACTTGAGTTACTAATTTAAGTAATTCTTTGGAGAGTTACTTTCATCATTGACTTAATTCACTATAAGACTAATAATTGTTTTCAATATGTTATTAAACATATATTTCTGGGAAAACTATTTCCCTCTCACTAACCTCTTATAGAAACATGGAATAATTTCATTCCAAATGAATATTCTATGAATATATCCATTACATTAATACATAAATTAATCTCTATAACTTTCATTACATATTTTCATTCTATGGTGTCACCAATCCTTTCTGGTTTCATTATATTGACACCTTCCTAAGAAGGTGAACCTGACATCTAATGCCCAATATAATGATCATAAAAGTATTCTATGAAAATTATACTTCTAAAGGATTTATGTATGATGAATTAGTGTAAAAAATTGAGACTCATTAATATCACTCTTTTACAACCCATGTATTGTTCCTCTTGGATACCCACAAATGGATTTACATCAATTAGAGAAACTACCAAAATTTAAAATTGAATTTTGGTACATGGAATCCATATTTTAATTCGTATAAACTTTCCAATCCTTGTCATTTACTACTTTCATGTAGTATAAATAATTATATTTCATAATTAACAATATATCACTTGAATCAGTGATCATAAAACCACCTCTATTGGTTTTATACTTTCCTATGCAGTATGTGTCTCTAGAATATACCTTTTCCAAGAGATCTTATGGAACTTGTTACCAAACCAACTACATGTGAATCTCAATCCTTAATATTATCCAAGTATACCTTTCTCCTAAACTTGAAAATGTATATCTGTATCCTTTTATAAAAATATAATATTTCACTTGACTATAACAATTCAATCTTAGGTATGTATGGAATAACCTTAAAAACATTAGGATATACAACTAAGATGCACTTTGTGTTATTATAGATGCAAGTTTGTTTATCAACTATGTATTAACAAAAGTTTTGCATCTAAACACGTGATTTTTGAATTAAAGGTTTTCTTTCATATTATAACTTTTATGACATCCATTTTTCATTATAATTGGTATAAGGTAATGGGTTAATGCTTCTATTTGTGAAGAATGCATTGAAATAAAATTGGAAGACTTTTGAAAACTTATAATACTCATAATTGATCCTCCTTTGACTTACATCATGGATCTGATGTGTATAGGGGAATGTGAGATTAGGAATTACTTCACTCTACACATTAGTGATCAATGAATTCTTGAAGGACTCTTCATCGTTCCTCCGTGTACTAAAATCATCGATCTGATGGGAATATGGAAATGTGAGTTTAGGTATAAATCCACAAAACATTATCATCATCGATGAATGGTTAGTAAAGATATTATTCGGCTCCCCATCCAAAAACACCTCATCTATTCTAACCAAGAATATTCCTTCCAACAAATTTACATTCCTTAAATTTCATAAAGTAATCTCAAAAAGTATATTAATTTACCTCAAGCATTTCCTTATAATATTTTACATGGTCAAGAGAAACTAACTCTAGAATCTTTTTAGATCACCTTTATTTATACATGTTTCTTTTTCAAAAACTTAATAAGTAAGTTTGTCAATAATTATTAAGGTTTTTAGCTACAAAGAGTCAAAACACCGTATTGGGTGTATCGTTAACAACTAAATTTTTTTACTTGATAAAGAATTATCTTACCAAAACTGGGTGTAAGTCTTATATTTCATATTAATCATTTATTACTGATAATTCAACTATTACTGAACTATTAGTTCAGTATAAAACACCAAAAAAATAATTCATTCCAAAATAAAATAATGTATCATTATATCTAGTGAAAATATGATATAAAAGTTTTGGTAATACTAAATACAAAATAATAGTTTAAATAGAATAAACCAACTTGGAAAACGAAGGTTGTTTTCTTCTCACTTCTGACCTTGGAATCACCTGTTCTACAGTTTATTGCAATTAATATTCCAATGACCTTTTCTTTCCACATGAAAAGAATATAGATTCATGTTCATTAGTTTCCATCTTTATCTTTAGTTCCTTAAAATGATTTTGTGAAGGTGTCTTTGGTATCACACTTTATATTGGCCTTTTCGCCTTGTCTTTCTAATTTTTCACCATAATAACTAAATTTTTATCTTTATTTATGCTCTTATCTTTTTGTGAACCTTAACCAATAGATATTAAAGTGTTTTCTCTATATTCTCAATGAAACTATAGTAACTAGGTGACAACGATAAGAGAATGAGATGTATTGAATGTTTATGATTCGACTTGAATCCCAATCCTTTTGATCAATTAATGTACTATATCATCTTTAGTACATGAGGACCATCATGGTATTTTTCTTTGAATCTACACGTGATCAGTGTAACCATAATCTTATTGATTTCTTACTTCAATTTCGCCTCATAAACTCATAGGGATGGGAAAACATGATATAAACACCCATTTACTCATATTTCTTTTTCAAATCATCAAAAATTGATGATAACATTATGATGATAACATCAAATTCATCACCATGAGTCTCCTTTTGTCATCCTTTTCACCCATACTTGCTTCTTGAGGGGGATCATCAGATAGTGAAGCTTGACCACATTTAATTTCCTATCATATCGTAGCATTATGTGTAAATTCAGATACCACTCGTAGAAATTTGTGTCCATCAAAACATATTTTTTTTCCAATATTGATAATAGTGTTTCTTAATGGGCTTAACCCATTTATTGAAAAGAGAAAAAATAAATAATGGAGATATTTTCTAAACATTAATAGAAAAAAATTTCTCAAAATTAATGGAGAGTTTTTGAAAAAATTAATGGAGTTAAAAAAAGGAATGTTGACTGCTTTAATTGGATACATGGGTTTGGTGTTTATAAAAAAAGATGTGGTGAATTTTTTTGTGGTGAAGTTCCTCGAGATATAGTCCCTCAAGAGAGAAAAGTGGGTTTTTTCATTTATGGATTCATGTGTCGCATGTTTATGATAGTGAACAAAGCGCAGAAGATGGATCTTCTATATGGTGGGTTGTCGTGTTAGCAGTAATAAGGGTGTCATTTTGAAAAGGAGTAAAAACAATTCAAATGGCCATTGAAGTGGCTGTGTTGCAGCAACAACATGATAAGGTTCAAGAATTTACATCAAATAATGAGAAAACATGATATATAGAATTAATAGAGATGGAAGGCCATCAATACAAGGCTTGGGTGCCTTTTTTAAAGTTTGGGGCCAAAGCCTCATTTTATTATTTAAATCAAAGACCTCTTTAGACTGGGTAGAGGGAGACCCATTACATAGCCCAAAGGTCCAAGGCTAAGTGGCACGAATACAAGGCTTGAATGCGCATTTTTTTGGCCAAAGGGCCCCTCAGTGAATAGTACTGCTACAATGCTCGTGCTCCTACAGTACCACCACCGCTACAGTTCCTCCGCCGCTACAGTGTCGTTGCCGCTATAGTGTCGTCGTCGTTGCAGTCCCTCCACTACTACAGTGTTTCTACAATGCCCTGCTACAGTGCTGTTATAGTACCCGGAAATTAGTCCCTACCCGGATTTGATCCTGGGTCTTTTGGATGCCACGTAGGAGTCTGTACCACTAGGGTACAAGCTCATTGGCATGTCGCTTGGGTGCCTTGATTGATAGATCGAGTAGAATACATTGAAGAGGCATCAGAATAGTAGGTCATTAACGATTCATGTTTTGAAAATGATATCAGATGATGTGGTTTTTGTTCATAGAACGGTGATGTTTGTCATAGATGGATCTCTCAGGGTGATGTTGTATCATGGAATGGTGGAATTTTCCAATAGGATGATTTTCAGAGAGGTGAAATAAGTATATCAGGGTGTGGTTTTCACACAATTTACTCTACACTATTTTAGAAATTGAATTTTAGTAATTTACATGAATTCTGAACTCTCTAATTATTAGTGGATTTTTTGAATTCTCCATGTGTTTTTAATCCTTTTCAATGGAGGGTTTTTCCACATTTAAAAAATAGTTGTTCTTTTCTACTGTTTTACACTTCCATTATTTCATATAGTTTCTCATAATTCCATCACAAGAAATTTTCTTCTTGGGATCAAGAATCTCCAATAACAATGGATCGATGGAACATGCACAAGTATTAATGATTGAAACTCCTTACAAGAATAAGGTAAAGGTGTATAGTTTATACACTTGTGAAGAGGGATTCAACATAATTTTTCATGACTCATATGAGTCAAATACCATTTTATGAGATGAAGAAAGTTTTCAATTCAAATTTTGGTATGCCTCATATGGGGTTCCTATAGGCAGGACAATCCTCGTGATCTCTAATACTCGAGATCATCAAGTGAGAACTTAATGATAAGTTTTATCAATGATTATGATCCCATAACACCTGATATTCAGACATCATTTGTGTCCCATTATTATGATGTATATTGACCATTGGAAATATTTTTAAGATTACTTTCATAGCATCTTAAGGTTTTTATTATAGTGGGTAATTCTTATAAATTATTGATACAATAAGTAGTACAAGGACATTACCATGTAAAAAATGTATTCATACGTAAAAAAACTATTATAATAAGATAACATCATGCATAAGTATCTATATACATGATATAATAATAAAAAATTAATACTCAATTTGGGTCTTGGGAACCTAATTTTGGAAAAAATATCACATATTGGCAATATTTTTTAATTATATAAACCACATAATTTTATCTAGTTAACTAAAATTTAATTATTATTTATTTATAGTAATTAAATAACATTAAATTACAATGGAAAAAATTACTCAAATGTATTGTTAGTTTCATTCACAAAACTGCGTTCAATTTTCCAGTGAACATGAAACCACATCTCTGCTCATCCAACTAGGTGACCTAAGTCATTAACCTTTCTAAAAAATAGTACATAGATATCAATTTTGAAAAAACTTTTTAGGAGGATAAGAGGATATAAATAATAATGAATAAAATGAAACCAATATGTATATTTCCATCCAATAATTTAGGAATCAACTCTATAAACAATTATTTGTTTTCATGGATGAGTGTATTTTTTAGCCATCTACTAGAAATAAATAGATTAATAAAACCAATAATTTTTATGTGTTTATGTTATTAATTTACTATAAAATTGTTAAAACCTCAAAAGATGAATCCTTGTTTGTATTAATAAACAACTTCCATTACTCGTGTTATACACCATCATACACTTTTTCATGCATCTATGGAATTCTTAATGATGTGTCATTGAACTCATTCTATAATATCCATTTAATTTCTACCAAATTATTACGTAAATTCATCATAGTCCATGGGAATTAAATTGAACCAGACACATCAAAATAAGTAAACTTCTATAAATAAAATACATAAAAAAATTATTATATTAATAATTCTACTTGCATCTTTTAAATCAATCATTACGGGATAATAAATTTTTATTAACTTTATTTGATTGTTAGACACCTATTTCATCTAAGATATAGGAATATTCTTCTAATATTTATAATTTAGGAGAAGGATCATTGTCTCACATGTAATATACAAAAGTATATGTTTTTAAATGTCAGAAGCATCAATAGTAGGCACCCCAAACTCATAAAATGGGGTGATAATTTTAAATCCCCTCAATACAGTACATATTCTGTATTTATATTTTTATAACTTTTTATATTATTTTTATCTATTTGATAAATTTACACACACCTATCATGGGGTGTGGAAAAAGAAATATAATTTTTCTAGTGTAGCACAGTGTATGACTAGGTTCATCTCAATTAAGAAGCTTCTCAGTTTGATCACCTAATTCTTCTAAATCACCCAAAATAATTTTTGTTATTTTAAATTTTAAAGGAAAAAATAATTTTTTTGGGTTTTTCATTACATTTCTAATGAAATGAAATATATAAATCTAAATAGAATGAGTCTAAGAAAAAATGAATTAGATTTGGGGTTTGGTTTAAGGTTCAATAATTATTCCCCTTTAATTTTTTGATATTGGTTTGATAATCCAAACATTAAATCTCATGTATGAATTACTATTCATGTTTTTAAAATTTGTGGAATATTTGAGAGCCTAAACACTATTAATTCCACCTCCTAAAATCAATGTTGATGACACACCTAGGTATAGGGTGCTCCATCTTCTAGGACCCAACTCTATCAATGTTGGTTTATCCATTGATTAGCTCAAATACTTTATAAGAATAGTTAACCAATGGAGAGAGTGAAAAATGATTTAAATAAAATAATAGAAATAAATTGAATTTCATTTCATTGGTGTAAAGTCACCAAATAAGTGACATTCTCCTCACCATGTGTGCTACTCAAATCTACCAAAAATTTAAAATACACTTTAAGGAAAATAAATGAACACTATGACCTCCTCCTAGACCAAGCCTTAGGGTAAGCCACTCATTTCCAAGAGTAAGAGATCACTTAGTGGATTAGATGAAAGAGAAAAAGAATAAATATAATAAAATAAAATAACAAATAAATTTATAATTAATGGGATTATAAAATAAAAGAATAAAATAAAAATATAATTGGGATGAGGGAGAAAGACAGAGAGAAATAAAAATAAAAGAGGAGGAAGATAATAAGAAAATAAATAAAACAAAATAATGAAAATATATATAATTAATAAATAATGTTAAAATAATAATAATAATAATAATTAATAATATTATTATTATTATTAACTATATTAATAATCCTAATAATAAAAATAATTGTAATAATAATTATTATTATATTTATATTTATTATTGTAATTATTATAATTTAAAAATAAGAAAATTAAAAGTAAAATAAGAAGTGGATGAATGATGGAATGAAGACACAATTTAAATTAAAAAACCATAAAATATTTATTTATTAAAAGAAAATTTACAATTAAAAATAAAAATTAATATACAAACCAAATAAATTAAATAAAAGAAAAGAAAAAAATGAAGAAGAAGGGGTGAGAAGAATAATTGAAATAGTGGCAGTTGAGCCCTCATCTTGGAGAGATCTCCCTTCACAGAGGTTTCAACTCATTCCTACCATGAAGGGAAGACCCTCATTTATATAGGTAAACAAGGTAGAGGGATCTTCAACCTCCTCTTCAAATCCCTTGTGAATGGGGGATATTCTCCCCGGAAGACCCGCGTGGAATGGATCCACATGGAGATGCGCCCTCATGGATAGGGAAGCGGGAATTCTTGGATAAAGTCAGTAATAGAGAGTGGCATCAGGTGTTTTCTTGGGTTGTGGAGGTGGGGTAGTGAAGAACTGGAAATGGCTAGCTCGTCCTTCTCCTTCGACCTTCACAATGGCAAGAGGAGGCTTGATATCTTGCATAGAGTGTCCTATTGGGAACTAGAGGTGATGGAATAGAGATTTTTAGTGAGTTAAATTATGTGGCGATGTCAGATGGTGATGTCGTGGCAGCGATAGTGATGTTGGGTGGTCAGTCGAGGCGGAGAGTTGTGGTGGAGGTGAATCGATGATGGATTGTAGAGTGTGGTGGCATGTGGCAGTGTTCCTTGTCTCACATCAAAACATCCATGGGATAGGAGAGGCTTTATAAGCATCAAGGTGGCTTCCTCGACTCAAAATTCTACAATAAGGATGGAATCGTGGCTTCACATGCACCCATATACATGTGGGCCGCACATTCACATGGCCCACACTCGATTCTGCAGGCTCACTCTACACCCACAGGGCTTGACCACCTACAGGCCACACATAGGAGTAACCCCCCATGCGCCTCAGCTTAGCAGCTAGCTCTCTTGAGGCATGTGTGGTCGGGTGGTCCACTATGGGCCACCTATGAGGTGTGTGGGTCCTTGGTTGAGGGTCATCCCACTTGGGATAATTTTTGGACAAAACACATAGAAAGAGTTAGAAAAATACTAACATGTTTCATAAAAAAATCATAATATTTATAGATAAAAAACTAAATTAAAAAATTAACCTTATTTAAATCATTTAACACCACTTCCATTACTCATTCCAAATTACCCGTCATTTACTAAAACATTGAAAATCATGGATTTTCACATTGAAAAACATCATAAAATGATTGGAATTTGATTAAAAATATGCAAATAATTTTTCTTTGTTCAAAACCCCCACAATTAAACCATGGTTATCCTCGAGAATAAAATCTCCACAATGAGTTGAACAGGGAATAAATGTTATCAATATTTAGAATTAAAATTAATAAAATCAAATGATTATTAATTTTCAAAAACATTAAAAATTCAAATAAAATATTAATTCAATTTCTCAATTTTCAAAGAAACAATTAAATAAAACATTTTCTTTTTCCCTATTTGAAAATTGTGAAACTTCTCTTCTCATTGATTCATGTTCGTTAATTTATAATTATTGAACATGAAAAATCACGATTTATCTCTCTTTTTAATCATTTCACACATCTCTCATAATAAAAATTCAAGTAGATTTATGCTCATATCATGAGATATTACTTCTTATCTATAGGCTTGTAAATGAAATACTTTCTCCACTTTTTTATGAAAAACACATAAAATCATGAGGGATTTCAATTAAAGGTTCAAATGACTCTAAGGCTTAAGGTTGGTTGAAATTCATGTTTTAAGATTTAGGATCAAGGAGGAGGTTTATCTCTTAAAGAAAAGTGCATGTTATCAAAGGTAAAATATCAATGAAATTTTCTCCTTAAAATTGTAACAACTCCCACTTCCCTAAAACTCACAACAAATATATTGACCAGTTCAATCATAATAAATTATTTGTGGACCCTTTTAAATTTTTATAAAATTTTATACTTTTTTTCATGGAAACTTTTCATTTTTTTTCTTTTATGAAATTTATTCTTATAAGAAAACTCACATCCACCACTTAACCAAATTTAATAAAAATCATAGGTCTATTAATTGTAATTTTTTGAAATCCCAAATCATAGCCTATTTTATTATTTTTTTGGTCTTTTTGACATTTTCAATTCTTTTAAAATCCAATAAGAAAAAATAATGAAGTATGAATTAATAAAAAAACATGATTTATTCCCTCAATAAGAACCTCCATACTTTTTTCTTACCATGTATTTCACCTCATTCATTATGACTCCATTCACCCACACATTTCAATATTAATATATCATGTAATTTCTAAGAGGATGGTAGGAATGGAAAAAAATGGCTTGAAATATGGATCATTCCTATAAAGTTTATTCATGGACTCTATGGGATACAGAAGGATTGATGTAAAGGTGGTATTTTAAGTATAATTGGTTAATAAAAAGAGGCATCAGTCATTTAAAATGTGTTTTTGTATAGTCATAGATTCGATAAGTTCATATGAAAGTTATAGTATGTGTCATGTACCAATATCACTCAAGAAATATGCTCAAAAATAAATAGGGAGTACTTGGTCTATAAATCATCATAGTAATAGACACATGATATTTGAAAATCACTCAAGGAATGATTAATAATAATAAAAAATTCACATGAATTTCAGAAATGTGAAGCTTGAAAAATGTTTGGGAAATTTCATTTACATGAATCAAAAAATTCCCTTAAATTAGGAGTCCTCATTTTAATATCCATTATTTATATTAATCATCTAATTCTTCATTTTACTCGTTCAATTTTATTAATATAAAAATATAAAACATGGATTCATAGGATTCCTAAGAAAACCATGTCTCCAAGACAAGTCATGTAAAACATGAATTCATGTGTGGACATTAAATTTCATATTTACATCTCAAAATATGTTTTGGAAGATCCTATCAAACATATATCTAATAGAAGTTGGGTATTTTTCTTTTAATGCTCCTCCATAGAGAGAATCTAATAGATTTTAGCCATTTAACATCAACCCTTAGTAAAAGAATACTAAGAAGTGCTAATATTTGAAAGGCTAATGTGGGTAGGAGGTTTTCAATTTCTTTAATCTCTCTAAGAAATCATAGAGATTTTATCAACATAGTTTTTTGATCCAATAGATTTATTTCTTTATATGATTGCTCCTTGATGCAGGGAAGTACTTGTGGAGGAATTCCTTCTGCACCCCATCCCATGTGGTAACTTCCCCATGTTGGAGGTTCTAAATCCATTCCTTGGCTACTCCTCTAAGAGATAATGGGAATTCATTCCATCTAACATGATCTTATGATACTACTCTAGAATTTATCTTTATGTAAACATTATAAAAAAAATTAGATATCGATTAGGGTCCTATTTTTCCAAGCCATGAAACTTTGGTAGGATTTGGACCATACCAGTTCTCAGTTCATATTCTGGTTGATTATTAGGTACTTGAATCTAGATTTCATTTTTAAAATTAGGTGTATAATGTTCTCTTAAAGTCTAAATCAATTATTCCAAGTTTTTTTTCTATGTTTTCACTCCCTAAATTCAATCTGGTAGATGAAGAGGTTGAGGATGGGGAACTTTTCAATGGAACTATAACAAATTCCCTCCCCTTTTTTCTATGATTTTAAGGTCCTTTTTCTTTCCATAACAGATCGTTCAACCTCTGGATCAAAACCAATGAGCTGAGATAAACTGGATCTATTAATTTGTTAAAATCATTTTAAAATATAATTTAAACAAAAATACTAGCATCCATGTTAAGAACTCTATGTCTGATTAACACCTATCATGGGGCCCTTAGAAAAATAATTTTTAAACCCAAATAAATGTAGTAATAGTGGAATTAGATTACCTCTTGAAGATAAATATGTTATGTGTGTGTTTTTATCTTATTGTGTAGGTTCGATGCATGAAAATAGTAATGGAATAAAACTGGTTTCGAATTTCACTATTAAAAAATAGTGGTAAAATTTGGATTGGTTCTTAAATTTATATTTTGAGATAGTGGCCTGAACTCATATAATCCCCTTACCACACCTATAAAATCATAATTCTATTTTAATTCTCTCTTATTCTCTCTCTAACTAAGTAAAACTTTACTTAGATTACCTTCTCTTGGATGTATCGACTTGTGTAAGGGGGTAAAACAATCATTGTAAATCTAACTCACACCTAGTATGGATATTGGATATCACTGATCACCATCTTCTTCGACAATTTCTCACCATCACATGTATTGGAGTGATTCTAAGGGGCCTTTGTGTGTAATCCAGAAATAGATAGAATACAAATTAAAAATTCATAAGTAGAAGCAATCTAGTAAAACCTAAATACACTCAAATAGATCTAAATTGATCAATAGAAGAGAAAAATTATTAGAACATTGAATTCATTTATAGGTATGTAGGGAGAATCTCCTCAAATCAACCACTAATGGATTAGTGTTCCATTACAAGTGAATTACGGTTGAAGAAAAATGAAAGAAAATAAGTAGAGAAGAATATGTGGTAGTAACTCTGGTTTGATGATTATGAAAGAGGCCTTATTCATAAAGTAAAAGGTTCCAATTTTATAAAGACATGCTCTCATTTCTTCCATATTCCCTCTCCATCCATGTGATTAGCATGAGATTATATTCCAAATAAAGCATAAATTCATAATTATTTCTTAAATTCTAAACCTAATTCATTCTCTCCGTGTTTGTTTCACGTTTAAAACTCGTTGGTCAAGATTTCTCTAATTCATCATACTTGAATATTTTCAATAAAAACATTTCCCCCATGATTAAACTCAAAACTCCGTCATGAAGGATCGAAGAGAAATTATTTTATTATCTTTGGATTTACTATATGTCAATGTTTTCTTGGGGAAAGGAGAACATGTATGTACTATCTAGGGATTTGGTTTTTTAAGGGAATTAGAATGGGCCTATATAATAGGATTAAGTTTTGTTAGGCTTGAGCCTACGATTCCACTTCATTTGGGCCTTAAAATATCAGAAGTGGGCTTGTATGGCCTTGGACATCAATTTTGGTCTCTTCATTCTCAGTGAGCCTATCTTTATCTGAGCTTGGATTTTCCTATAGCTTGAATATGCACATATGTGACTATTTAGCTTCTTCTAACTCAAGGATCATTGATTGATATTTGATATTCTTCATATAACTTTGTTATCAATTTTTTAGTTTCCTTCTTCTATATGTATTCACTTTACCTATCACTATGGCTGGTGGATTGGGAATAATTGAGGTCCTCGTATCTTCATTAACTAAAAAAGTCATAGCACAAAGTAAGGGAATATGGTTCTCTAATCAGGGTAAAGACAAGATATCATAGTGATGATTAACATCAAACAAGCTAAGGAATCCAATTTTAGTCTGTGCGACTAGCTCTGGTGCAGTCTGTAAGGCATGGAACTATAGGTGAAATGGTCATGCTAGGATGAAAATGAGGACTATATACATGTTGGTGAAATTCAGGTGCCCCAATGATTGTCACAGTGACACTTAGAGGACAATGTTATGGTTCATGGTGGAATTATGTCAAGCATATGGAGTGAATTGTTTTTCATCCTCACAACCACAATAATGTGGACTAATGGGGCCTCATCGTCTTTAGATTCTTTCACGAAGAACACAAGATCCAGGAAAATTTGACCAGAAATAGCTTGAATGTTCGATCCATCAAATTTTGAAATTATCATCCATCATTCGATCAGTCCACCATATGAGCTGCCATCGATCGATCCCAGTTCATTATCAAGTGCAGCATATTTATGATTTTGATCAAGCTTAGCGGATAAATATTCATCTTGGAGGTCTCAAGGCCCCACCATTCTTGGACCTAATCCGGTTTGAAATAAATCAAGTCATCAACTTTGATGCTAGGTCATCCTCCCATCAAGTTACATAACTATCCAATGTTAGTTTATTTAGTCTGGCATTTATTAATTAATCATGGTTCTTTGGTATATACTTGATCAACTTCATCATTGTCCATCTTAATGATCATGGTTGTCTATTTTCATACTCTTAGATTAACACCCAGGATTTGTGTTTCGATGATCTTGTGGTTTGTCTTCTATGGTTATAATATGGCGGCATAACTAGTATTAGATTTGACTTCTTTAGCACTTCATTACACACCTCTGGTTCAATTTCTTTGTAAATCCTTCAACATAAAGCTATGGCCTTAGTCTCACCTTATTTTTGAAATCTAGATAAATTCCCATCTTCTCCTAATTTCATTTGATCAATTTTTTGTCGATTGGTGTTGAGATCACGGTCGATCTCATACATGGAATGATATATTGGAATGGGCATCCATCGTCAATTGAAGGAGAAATAATAGTAGCTTGCCTTTGGAAAATTTTTACTTCATGTGACAAGTATGGTTTATTAAATAGGATAACAGAATGATTGATACAACCCCTTTTCAATTTGGTGAGTGATGTCATGGTCAATTAAAAATAGGCATACGGTCAATTGCCAAAGGGTGTGATTGATCCATACCTTTTTAAGATTATATTATTTGTGGTTGCATCCACATTCACGGTCAACTATGAATGATTTAATTTAATTCAAAAAACAATAAAATAGTCAATATTCAAAATTTTCTAATTGACATCGTAAATATAAATCAGTTTCAAGAATAGGTAGAGGAAGAATATTAATAAAATAGACCAAGGATAAGATTATACTTACATTATAAAATAAAATCTTCCCTTAGATCTACTTTGTAACAAAACCTTAAGAAATATTTCATGAAACCAAACGATAAATAACCTATATGATGAATTTATGATAAGGAACATGGGAATAATATGGATAGGAAACCAAATTCTAAATGTTTGTAAAAAGGGAGGAGTGTTCGTCCTTTTATAGACAAAACTTGATGGAATTATTATAAATATATATTTCATGATGGTTAAGTATGTGATTTCTGAATTTTAAGTAGAACATAATTAAAAAGTAGGGAATTGGTGCACAACCCTTATCTTCTCATGTCATGAGATCTTATCAATTACAAAATATTTTTTTATTTATTATGACTTTAATGATTTTTTTATAAAATATAGTTCATGTTATTCTTATCACCTACTACACCCCAATCCTTATCTTCTTAAATATTTTAAAATCCTTTTAATTTGAATTTTTCTTATATACACATTTTGTAATCAATGTAAATAAATAAACTATTAAACATTTTGAATAAAATAAATTTAATCATTTTTTATATATAAATATATATTTATTTTTTTATAATTATAATTATAATTAAATATATTAATAAATATTTTTATATAATTGTAAATATATTTTTATAATTATATATATATACAAAATTATAAATATAATAAATCTATTAATTTAAATTTTATAATTATCTAAATTTAAATATTTTTATTTATTTATAATTATAAATAAATATTTTTAAAAATATTTGTATATAGTTATAAATATATTTATATAATTATATAATTATATATTGTTATATATATAAATGTATATAAATGTATTTATTTTAATTTTTTAATTGTTTAAATATATATTTATTTATTTATAATTATCAATATAGATAAATATATTTAAATATTTTTCTATATAATTAAAAATGTATTTATATAATTATACATTATGGTCTACACGGCTTTGAATTTATGATCAAAATTAAACTTGTAAAGCTATATTGGTATCTACAACTTTTAAATTATCCTTAACCAATAACATCCAAATGAGGATGTTATGATGTCAATTGTAAGAATTACACCACACATAGAAAGGTATGAGTTGAGGTGTTCTCCTTCATACCTCATCCCCAATTTATTTTAATAAAAGTTCTTCTATAAAAAATATTTTATTTTCTAGAATAGAACTTAATTAAAATGATTGGAATTTATATTAATTTCAATAATAGTGGAATGTAGAAAAATATTCACTTTTTTATTATAAAAAATTTTCACATAAATTCTGATGCCTTTTCTTCACCTCACCAATTCTGACGCCTTCCTCACCACTCATCGATTTTCCATTTAAATTTTTATAATAGTTCGACTCACTTGTTTGGCGAATACTTCAATCTGTGCTCTATTGAAGCTTAGAATCCAAGCTCATTGTATGATGTTCTTAATGTTGTTTTCCTGACACATAGTCATTGGTTCATGTTTCACCAATTCATTGAATGGTATTGCTGATTATGATATGGATTTATTAAGTCAACATTATCAAATACTAATGTTATGTTAATTAAAACAAATAATAATATTTCCAAGGAGAATGATTCTATCATTTAATTCAAATTGTAATTCTATGTTTGGTGTGATGAAATCATTTTGATGGAAAATGAATTTAAATGGAAATGGAAAATGAATGGTCAAAGGAAAGAAAAAAGGGATTTGAAAACATGTTTATCATGATGAAACTTCTTAATGGAATGTTCAAATTATGTTAATACTAAAAAATAAAATATATGTTAAACGATTAAGAAATACATTTTCTTCCTCACACATCTCATTGGTTCTAGGCCATTATAGTTCGTTATCACTTTCAACCCCCCCCCCTCCCCCCACGCTATTGTCAAACTAGCCCAGAATAATACCAAACGTATCATGTACATCTCCATGAACAAATTTGTAGAATGTATCTCACAAATGGATCTTCAAAATTTAGACAACATAATTTGTTTAATCGTCACTATTTTATTATTATTATCATTGTGATCAGGAGAGCATTTGTTTAAATCTTCAATAAGTACATATTTTTCTTATTCCAAGTAGGTAAGGGCATTTCCAAAACATGTGGAATGATTAAATCATATTTTTCATGAGTATATTTTAACTTGGTAATTGAAACATAGAGACTCTGGAGACATAAAAGATGTCAAAAGAAGATGCTCTATGAAAATTAAGTGAAATCAAATAAAAATACCCTTTGGAAATATTTTTTGTGTGTTTTTCATATAAATATAATAAATGATTTTTCATAAAAAAGTTATCATGTAGATTTAAACATTCCTATTTTTGACCAAATTATTGTGAAATCATAAAGATCATAACATAAATATTATTGATAAAAAATATAAAAATCTTGATATTTTGGTGTTTTTTCAATCATCTTTGCATATATATATCTTGGTGTGTGTGTGTCTATATATATATATATACACACAGACACAGTGGTAGGGAGGATGGGAGAGATAAAGGTATTTAATCTATATTAAAATCTGCATTGATTGAATATGTGTTTCTCTTGCTGGTAGAGATTGTCAAGGAACCAAAGACATAACTTTCTAGGTCATCCTAGCATGATTAAAAAGAATTATCAATCATTGATCACGGATAATGAAAGGATCTTTCAACTTTAACTTGTTTGTGTAATCATTGTTTCTTGGACTAGAGAATGTGTTCTTGGATCAGGGTTCTCAAAACCTCTCTTTCTCTCCATGAAATTAAAGAGATATGAGAGATAATCTCTCAACCCCATGGAGGAATAGTGCCTCGAATTTGTTTTTAATTCTTATTTATATAAGTAGTTTTACCATATGAAAATTTCATATTGTACCTTCATTAAGTCAACCCTTCCAAATTAATTTATGTGTCGTAAAAAATCATATCATGTAGATTTTAAAGTTTCTATTTGTTGACCAAATTATTGTGAAATAATCAAGATTATACTAGACACATGCATATAATTAATTGAATGGTCTTGTTGTCTATGATATGGATTTATTAAGGCAATATTATCAAATACTAATGTTTTGTTAATTAAAACAAGTAGGAATCATTCCAAAAAGAAATTTGAAAACATGTTTAGCATGATGAAAATTCTATATGGAATGTTCATATTATGTTAATATTGAAAAATAAAATATATATGAAAATGATCAAAAAATTTATTTTCCTCCTCACACATATTATTGGTGCTAGGAAATCATAGTCTTTTTTTACTTTAAAAAATTCTATGTTTTTGTCATACTAGTCCACAATGATACCAAACGCAACATGTAGGTCTCTATGAAAAAATTTGAACTGTATATAACAAATGGATCTTCAACATTTTGAAATCATACATGGTTCAATCATCACTATTTTATTGTTGTTATCATTTCAATCACGAGATCATTTGTTTAAATCATCAATAACCACATATTTTTCTTATGAAAAGCTGGGAAGAGTATGTGCAAAACATGTGGAATAATTAAATAAGATTTTTAATGAGTTTTTTTTAAATTGTCAATTTCAACATAGAGACTCTATTGACATAAAAGATATAAAAAGAATATTAATGGTAAAATTTAAGTGAAATCAGGTAAAAATAACCATTGAAAATATTTCCCACGTGTTTATCAAATAAATACAATAAATGATATGTCATACAAAAATCATATCATGTGGGTTTGAAAATTGATATTTATTGACCAAATTATTGTGAAATCATCAATATCATGGCATAATGAATATTTATCAAAACATTCAATGTTTTTGGTGTTTTTCAATAATATTTGAATATATATATATAGGGAGGGATGGAGGGAAGGAGTGAAGAAGTGATTTAAACTGTATTAAAATCCGTGTTGATCGAATGTGTGTTTATCTCACTGGTAGAGATTGTTAAGGAACCAAAGAAAGAACTTTCAAGATCATCCTAGAATGCTTAAAAATCTTTATCGATCATTTAAATTTGAAATCTTGGTGCTAGAATAGAGAATATAAAGCTCTTTAGACTTCAAATTGATTGCGTAAGCACTATTTCTTGGACCCGGGAAGGTGTTCTTGGACTGTGGTGTTCAGAATCTCTATTTCCCTCAATGGAATTTAAGAGATGAGAAATAATCCCTCAAAATCAAGGGTGAATAGTTCCTCCAATTAGGGTTTAGTTTTTTACATATATAAGTACTTTTAACATTCCAAAATTGCGCATAGGCCCATCATTAATGAAACCCTTCCAAATTAAATGGTTTTTCATAAAAAAACATATCATGTAGACTTAAATGTTGCTATTTGTTGACCAAATTATTGTGAAAGCATCAAGATCATAGAATGAAATATTTTTGGTCAAAATGGTCAAAATATCAGTCAAACTCTTGATAAAATTCATGTTGAGTTTCTAAAAAATACCATGCCCATAAAAAAACTTGACCTCCACACTAGGAGGTTAACCGTCAAATTCTCCATTCAACTCAAGTTGGAACAATAATAAAATTAGCAATTATCTGAAAATTTTCATATTTACAATTCAATTAAGTCATAGTCCAAATATTTGAAATTTAGTATTGTTTGTAATATTATACATTTCATATAAAGTGACATTGAATTATGACGTGAATCAATTCACCATAAAAATAGGGTTTTTATAGAGGAATGACATTATGATTACAATATATCAAAACAATCAATTCCTAGTCAAAATAATGTCCATCGATAAAGTTTTTTATCAAAAGAAATTTTTACAGGGTACAATTTCTTTAATGAATTTATCATTAATTGTAACCAATGAAAAAATTATCATTAATTTAAAATATAAAGTCATATCTTCCTATTTAAAGGTAAATGCATAGTTTAAAGTATACTTTTCATAATCAACATCTTCTGCCGTGTTAAATTAACTTTAACAAAAAAAACAAATCGGTTTCTCACCATTAAAGAATATTCTCAGATCATATTGGTCATAGAGATATTTAAAATTTCACTTCACAACTATTCATTCCATTATATAAGAATTCCATATAAATGGATTTTGACTCCAAATGCCCGAGTTACGTCAAACTTAATTCAAACTAAAAATCTTTGGTTTCTCCTCCACATGTGTTCAAGAAAAAATTCCTAACAATCATCATAATGAATTCTTAATATAATGAGTTTGAGAATCATTTTAAATGGAGTTTAAATGAATGGAATTTTTATTATATTATCAAAACAACATTATATACATATTTTCAACACACTACTCATTAATCTAGTCTCACAATAAAAAATCAAAATATATTTGTTCTTTTTTTTGAGTAGTTAGTGTTTGTTTAAACCGTAATTAAATCATTTACTGATGGTATAATGAACCACCATATATTTCATTATTGTCAGTATATTTGAAGTTATTTAATCCTATTTATTAGCAGTTTATAGAAGATTTTTTTTTCTTTTGCTGACGGTTTTAATTGAAAAGTATTTTATTAAATAAAAAATAAAAAACACCACTAAAAAATTATTAGTGTTGTTATTTTTTAAAAAAATTACAAATGACCACCCCATAATTTGTATAGTGGTTATTTTGATTAATTATGTTTGGATTAAACATCTGGTAAACTAAAAATAATAAAAAGTAAAAAATAATAAAAAATATAATTTAATTAAACATAAGTCAATTTAAAAACACAAACAATGTATTCAAGAATAATATACAACAATATTATATATGACACAAATATATATATATATATATATTATCAATAGTATTCAATAACTATCCATTACACATTTAGTTATCTTTAATATACAAACAATATCACAAGTTCAACATGCATCGGCCCTCAACCAACCACCTCCATCACTACACCACTTGCATCACTATCCAACCACCATCATCGCTATCTCTGGTCTCAACCTACATGGAATCCATCAAATCGCCATCAAAGTAGTTGAAATAAAAAAAATCAAAACAAATGAAAGTAATAAGAAACATTTATAGTTGAATCTAAGATAATTTTTACCAAATATGTCAAAAATATACTATAATTTATTCTGACTACCCTATGAAGAGTGTTGTAGCTCAGAAGGCTTACCCACCACCTACTACTAGCATTCATTACCTATAAATACAACCAAAACATTTAATAAAATAATACAAAACATAATATGTTCATTAACTACAAAAAATAGAAAAATAGACAATAGAGCCAAGACATTAAATTCAATTTTATTTTTTTAGAATTATGTAATGTCATTAAATGTTAGTAACATATTGACAAGTTAAAATACCTAAAAATTACACTATATAATTTTAAATTCAGAAAAATTAAATATTTTTAAATAAAATAAATATGTATTTCAATCAAATAAAGAATTTATGATCCATATTAAGCGCATACAGTTAGTAATCTAACTCATTCTATGATATCCCAAGAAATCTCATGTTTTAATCAACACACTAGATATGTAATACCAATTAACCATGGTATTTCATCCTACTTTTCAACATACTAAATTCAAAGAATAAAATATATCCATTATATCATATCAATATTTTCAAAAAAACATGAAATGATAAATAAATATTAATGAATTAAAAGAACGATCAATTAATATATAAAAAACCATTATAAAAACAATGAAATGTTATGTCATATCAAACATAAAGAAATAGAAAAAAATATCATTTATTATATGTGGAATAATAAACAAATTTCATCAAAAAAACAAATAAAAATAAAAAAAATAATATCTCACTTTTATATATATAAAGAAAATATAATAACTAAAAATTACAAATAGTAAATAATATCTCACAGTGCAACAAAGTCGAGAAAATAAACCAACTATAGAAAAATTAGTTAATCATTGTGCAAAAAATTCATATAAATAATCAATTAACCTTAGTAAATTATTGATGTTGAAATAAAAATTAGATTAAAAAATATGAATTTGAAAATAAATTCATATAATATATTTGATGCTTTCATTTCATACATAATTATCATGAATTCAACTCTAAATTTATATATCCAGGATGAGATATAAAACTTGAAATTCCCTTAGGCACAGTGTCTATCATCCTCTAGAATATTGAAACTAAGACATTATTCATTATAAACAACTCTCAATCTTATATTATCCTATAAGATTCGTATTCTTTGACCTTTTATTTCAACCTTGAAATTTCATTTTATGCTTCCTAGTTAACGACATTGCATGAGCCCCTAACAAATGTTGTAATAGTAAAGGATGATAGTGAACTAAAAAAACCATTTATGTGGTTGGTCCTGAACTCTAGCTATATACATGCATCAGATGACCCATCCCTAAAATTGGTATAACCAAATCATTTTGGGAAACTGGTGATGTTTGTGTGGGGTTTGCATACCAAACTTCTTAAATTCTATCCTATAAATACTAATGGTATGAAACATGTAGTATAAGTATAAAAGTGAAGGGAATTAAAAAATTTACCACTAAATAGACGTTGTGACACTAACTCTCGTGAAGCACCACTCAGTTATCTGTATGAGGATATCATTTGAATTATATAATCACGATAAATAAAAATCCAAACTCTACCTAGTTTGATTTTGATCAAATGTGTGTTTATCTCACTAGAACGGATTGTCTCTTAAAGGAAATAAATCTAGAACATTCTAGATCATCCAAACATGATTTAAAATATTTATTAATATTTTAACTTTGAAATATGGGTGATAGAATAGAGAATCAAAGGCTATTTTGACTTCAAATTGATTGTGTAGGCACTATTTCTAGGACATGGTAAGGCGTTCTTGAATAAGGGTGCTCAAAACCTCTCTCTCTCTCTCTCTATAGAACTTGAGAGATATGATAAATAAACTCCCAAAATAATGGTATGAATAGTTATTTGAATTAGGGATTAATTTTTACTTATATAAGTAGTTTTAACTTATGAAAATTGTTAATCGGGCCTTCATTTAGTCAACCCTCCCAAATTAAACCATTTTCAACACTAATGGCCAAGTGAGCACATCAAAAACAACATAAATATTTTATCACATACTTGAAACATTAAAATATTTAAGGTGATAAAATAAAAGTTATTAACTCGACCATTCTCTCCCAAAAATATTAAACAAACCTTAAATAAATATTTATTCAAAAAATATTTTTATTCTATATTTACTTAAAACTTATGAACACCTAGAGTAAATAAATTTATCACTTGTTATTTTAAAATTGAATAATAATGAATTTATTTTTTTCTTGTCATCATTTAAACATGGACATAACTTGACCCCCACCATGGGTCCCACAATGTCTTAAAATCCAATTCATTTTAATTAGACAAGTTTTTCCATATGCCTTTTTTGCGACCCTCTAGTCCCATATCATGATATTAGCGCGACATACTCATAAACCGAGAGTGGTATCTCATAACACATCATGGACCCTAATGATATAAGTTTTAGCGAAATAAATGATAACCATCTACAAGTATTCAATTTATAATATAATCAATTTATCTCATGATATCTCATTATTAAGGGTGAATCATTTTTGTCACCATCCATACCTACTTTATTTATTCTTTTAATAACCATTACAGAAGGACTTACCTTTTTCTACCATGGATACTGATATAATAAATGTAATTCCATCCATATTAATCGAGCTCTAGATATCTCTTCCTCTACTCAGAAGCTATAACTTTTATCTTGGTCATTTAATCAATTTTATACCACCAATGATGCACCTGATGCAAGTTTCCACTCTATAAACACGAATATCATGGTTTTCATTTCACATCAAGTTACATGATCAAATTATGCACATTGATAATGAACTCAAGTCTTGAGACCAATGCCCATTTTTCTAGATAGAAACATCCATGTAAAGAAAATAAAGAGAGCCTGTAGTATTTAAAAGGTTTGGTATTAAGAACTTCTCTAAGCCTTTATTGTTTATTCACCCTAATAAAATATTGGCTAAAATGGTAGGTTCTTTACACACCTTCACAACATCTCACTATTCATACACTTGTCTGCTTCACACAGGATATCCAAAATAGGTTCTAACAGCATTCAAAAAGTCACACTATGACATCCCTATATATATTGAGTTCCATAGGTTATATGGATTCTCACTATGAATATGGAAGTGTTACCTTTATCTGATTGTTGAAGTAATTATATGATAAGAACATGGATTTACCATCATCCACAAAATGGTCTTTTTCCAACTCAGTAGTTATGACTACAAATGGAAATAGTTCTTCAAAAAAATGCATACAACTCGGTCTCATCCCGCAGATCATTTTCAAAAAATCATTATTAGAATCTGTTCACTGGATATAATTACTTAAACATAATGGTCTTCAACCTCCTAAAGTTAATCAGTGAAAATGTAGGCATGCTGGCCTTCTTATCCTCTTATTTTTCATTTTATTTACTTATCAATAGTTCTCCAACACAGAGTATCAAAAAAACTTCTTCATCTTCTCAACTTTTGTAACACTAGTTGTCACTAGATCCTATTATTTCTTAAGATTTGATACCAAATATATCTTCCTTTTAGATCAGTATTAGATCCTCCTTGGTTTTATTCCTTGAGATTTTTATAGTTTTCTCATCTCACTACTGTCAGAGTTCATTACTTGAACAACGAACTAATTTCTCTCCCTTTCTTTTTATTTTTATATATAGGTCACCAACATTTAATTTTCTTATTTTTAAAAATATAGAAAATAATCCAAAGAATATTTGGTTCCATGATCTCATTCACTTTTTCTCTTACCTTTTTGTACATTGGAGTCCCCCCATGATCCTCAAATTCTTTTTGTCTCCTCAACAATTGTCTCTTGTAGAATGATAAGAGTGAGATTATATTTTCTTTCTCTTTCTCATTTTTCTCTCATCCAATATATATTCTAGAAATTTATATTATTAGTATTGATTTTATCTTCTTCTTCAACTTGAAACACTAAAACAATCTTCAAAATAACTTAGTAACCCAAATCACCAGTCACTTAAGAACACGACTATATTTTATTAACCTCAATCCCTTCTACTTGAATCATATTGACCTGTGATATAAAGTTATATTTCATAATTTTTATTGAAAAGTTATTCTAAAACTTTCCATTTATTATGATTGTTTCACAATAATTGTTTTTAGAATACATGATTTTATCATACTAGACTCATGCATATAATTGATTGAATGGTCATGCTGATTATGATATGGATTAATTAATGAAATATTATCTAATAAAAATGTTATTTTAATTAAAAATAGGAATCTTTCCTATGAAAATGATTCTATGGTTCAGTTAAAACACTAATTTTTTGTTTTTCATGATGAAATCATTTTCATGGAAGATGAATATAAATGGAAATGGAAAATAAAAGTTTAAAGGAAAGAAATCATGAATTTAAAAACATGTTTTTCGTGATGAAACTTGTTAATGAAATGTTCATATTATTTTAACACAAAAAAATTAAATATTTGTGAAAAAGATCATAAAATTCAGTTTCTTCCTCACACATCTTGTTGGTTTTGTGCCACTATATTTCCTTGTCACTTTCAAAACTCCTCACCACTGTCAAACTAGTCTGAAATGTTACCAAACATGGCAAGTAAGTCTCCATGAACAAATTTGTAAAATGTATCTGAAAAATGGATCTTCAAAATTTATACAACATAATTGGTTCAATCATGACTATTTTATTATTATTATCATTTTGAACAGGAGATTGTTTGTTTAAAACATCAATAAGTACATCTCTTTCATATTCCAAGTCGGGAAGGGGATTTGAAAAACATGTGGGGTGATTAAATCATATTCTTCATGAGTATTTTTTAAATTGGTAATTGAAACATAGAGACTCTAGAGACATAAAATATGGTAAAAGAATATTCTCAATAAAAATTAAGTGAAATCAAATAAAAATAACCTTTTAATGTATTTCTCATGTGTTTATCATATAAATATGATAAATGAAGTATCATAAAAAATGTATATTTTAGATTCAAACATTATTATTTTCTGACCAAATTATTGTGAAATCATCAAGATCATAACATAAATATTATTGATCAAAACAGTCAAAATATTGGTCAAGCTTTTGATGTTTTTTGGTGTTTTTTTCAAACATCTTTTCATATATATATATACAGAGAGAGAGAGAGATGATGGGATTTAAACTATATTAATATCCACTTAGAGTTTCTAAAGAATAAAATGTCCATAAAAAACTCAAATTCCACCCAAGGTGGTTAACCATCAAACTCTCCCTTCAACTCGAGTGGGAAAAATAATAAAATTATCAATTATACAACAATTCACATATTGATAATTCAATTAAATCATTTTCTGAATATTTGAAATATAATAATCAATATAAATCTTTCAACACTTCTATTATTCATAAACTAGAAAATTTCATATAAATTGATATTGAATATTGATTTGAATCAATCTACCATAAAAATAAGATTTTTTCAAAGAGGAATGACTTTCTTATTATCATAGATCAAAATATTCATGTCATGAAAAATAAATTCTATGTATTAATTTTTTTAACAAAAGAAACTTTTTTTCTGGTATACCTTTTTAATGAATTTAACATCATCTATAATAAATGCAACATTTATTAATCACATTAGATAAATTCTTTATCAGTGACATAAATTTCCTTTATCAGGGGTA